>JAODTR010006547.1:0-10743 GCA_025399935.1 Amblyopsis rosae | reverse complement strand
ACCACAGAAGCACTAAATAACCTAATCCACGACACACCTCCCAGAACCTCCAATACTGAATCCTCGACCAGTAAACAAAAAGAATGGAGAAATGGTTAAAATCTATTAAGCTTCAGTCCCTCAAAGCTGGCAAAAGCCAAGACATAGGCTGCTACTATCTGGTGTTTAAGCACTAGTTTTAGCACTTGCAACCTTGCCTGATACAAGCTCTGCCACACATGCCATGAGTCGGAGGGATGCTAGACGCTGATGGCGTGCTATATACCCAACCGACAGTTCCATGATTTTGATGCCTTGTGCGGAGAGCCTATGGTTTTTGTTTTCCAGAATAATTTAGAAGCTTTAACAATATCTCATTCTTCAATAGATTTGAACAATGTTGTATAACCTTTTAGCCCACATCCCCTGGCTCAGGTTTCTGCCTCAAAAAAGCATGCCCATACTTTATAGAGTGTAATTTCAGACCTACAGGGGTTACAGAGGCCATTTTGTTATGAAAATGTAGGTAACTCCTGTGAGATGTCTCGGTGTGAAATAATCCATGTTGATACTCATCAAGAGTACATGAAGCTCAAACACAGCATAAATATAAGGTTTTTAATTTAAGGTTAATTTAAGGTATAATGTTTTTAGTCTATGTTGCCTGACTGTTTAATGAAAGCAACTCTAAAAAACCTGCATGCATGCGTCATGACATCTGCCACGATGAGAGCAGCGCCAGCGAGTGAGATACAGGGTGAAAATATTCAGAAATATTCATATTGTTTTCAACATTGCATTATAGAGGAAACATGTGAACATCAAGTATTTGTGGACATTTTTGAGCATCGGGAAGACTGAAGTTGACGGAGTTCCATTCCCATGGCAACATTAAACAAATGGTTTGCGCACTCTGCTATCTTCTTTGAGATGTGGCAGACTAAAGAGAAGGATATGAAATTGTTTCCGAAATTGCAGAGTTTTGAACAACATCGGTCAAGCGCTAATGCTTTTGACGAGGATATGGTTACACCTAAGGCCGCTCACGGGAGAGGCAGGCCGGAGCCTGGTGTTGGAGACCCAGACGCGTGCACCAATTGCGCACCGCTGCGTTCTTATTCAGGTGAGAGATAAGGACCACCCACGTGAGACTACTGTTTCTTAGATGTTGTTAGTTAATAATTTAAGATGCTTATTCGGCTTGACGCGATTGTTGCTGGTCTGATGTTGAAGCAACAGACAAGTTTGTTTTGCGTGTCTGTGGAAACCTAGCCTAAGATCTAGCTTTTTGATAATATATTACAGTGTTACAGTATATTGTGCATTAGGCAAATACAGTATGTACACCAGGATGTACTGTATCTTATGCACTTGGCATGCGTGTGTGTGAGGTTAACAATTATTACATAACTGTAATGTGTTGGGGGGGAAGGGCGACAACAGACGCTGACAAAAGAGAATGCCGTGACATGGAAGTGCATTCACAAGCTTTACGCTTAGTGTTCAATGAAGTGGCTTCACACAGCCAGAAAAAAACATATCACGGCCACAGAGGCCAGAAGGCAAACAATAACAGACAAAGAAAAAAAGACAATCCCCAACCTATACCCTTACACAAACACAGCTGTAAAAGATAAAAAATGAACACAAAAGGAAGCGGCGGACGCACACCGGCAAAAAACGCGGCTGGGAAGGGCGGCGCAGCCCTGGACGTTAGCAGTCAAAGCTTACACGTAGGCAACCATTTTAAGGTCACCGGTTCTAATCGCATACTTTCGGCAAATTTTGTCTTGATGTGGTCGACACTGTAGGCCCAGTGTCCAGGGTCACGGTTCGCTACTGCCAAGACCATATGCAAGGTTCCTCCCTGAAACTCCACAGAAGTTGGGATCCAACGCTATTGGTGAATTACCGCCACCTACTGTCTTCATGGTGCATTACCACCCTCTGTCTAGAAGGTAGTGCACGCGCTTTTTAAAAAGGTCAGTCAGTCAGTAGTCTCAGCCTCTTCCATCCATAAGCACTACGTCGCAAAAGCTACTCTGTGCTGAACATCTGATACATATACCCCTGTAAGCTCGACATAGGGCTCTCAGACTTTAGGGAAGTAATAATGTTGATTTCCATTGACTGTGTGAGCATTGTCACTCATAAGTATTTTTCAAGTAGTAACCGTAACCTACAGATTTGATAGATTTACAATATCTGAAAACAGCTAGTCCTGTTTAGTTTTACAACTAATTTCTCATATTAAGTTTAACATCCGACATGGTCATTGAGTTACGTAGTTGGTTGTAGTGCATGTCAATCGAAACACCTCTCATGTCAAGTAGGCAGGTACTGATGCAGTTCGCCAGCACTGTGTCCTAGACTTTACATACAGTGTTTACCTAAGCATACTTCTTGTGTACATATTATAGTGATATTCAAAGTATATATATTTTTAAAGAAAATAAGCATGGTGAGAATGCTAACAGACAATAAATATCGACTTCCTCACTTCTGGAAAGTCGTTCTCTAACGGGTATGTGTATCAGACGTTCAGCACAGAGTTGCTTATGTGACGTTTTGCTAAAGGACAGAAGAGGTTGAGACTACATCTGATGTAGGCTATATGTTAAAATAGAATTAACGTATTTGTACTAGAACATTAATGTAGGTTTTGGACCAGACCTGAGCAAAGTCAGGCCCGGGGGCCGGATGCGGCCCTTTGAGACATTCTTCCCGGCCCGCCCGGTACATCAAACATTTTAAAAATAATAATGTACATGCAATAAACATGCAATTACATGAAGAGCTCTGCAGAATGTTACTTTATTTACTGCTGCATAAAAAAAAAAAAAAACAGTTAAAGTGAACTGTTATGTTCGATTATGAAAATATTGTTGTATAGGAATAGTCTATATATGCATAAATATGCAAGTTAACAGATATTTTGTGTTTTATTTTCAAATGTTTTAGAATATTTGTTAAAAAAGTAATGTGGCCTGTGAAGTTCTGACATTTTCAATGTGGCCCCCAAGTGAAAATATTTTCCCACCCATTTTGGACACTTTTCTTATTACACACTAAGGGGTATGTAGTATAGGTGCAACAACAATCATTGTGCTTTCTGACCCTCTTAGACATAATTCGGCAAACATTATGCATATTCACGATTTTATGTAAGGACTACATAGAAATACCTTGCCTAAATTATACTACTGTCTACAGTTCTACTGCAGTATAAATACACAAAGTATCTAGAAATACCCTACTAATAAAAAAAAAATAGAATTTACACATTATACCTTGTCTGTGTGTTCTTTTAGATGATGTGTGACCCTACCTGTGTAAGATACGCTGGAATCCCAGCCTTCCTTCTGCCAGGCAGAATTCCTTGTCTCATCTCGAGACTGCAGGCTTTTGTAAGCTTTAAACATGAAAAAGAAGTCATACATTTACTGCATCTAAAATGTTACTCACTACTACCTCTTTAAAAATGGTACTGACCCCACAAGTGATGAACTACATACAGGTTGCCTATCTGAGAGAAGAAGCCACCTACTGCCTCTTTGTTTTCTTGTCTGTATTTGATGGCTCTTGCCCTGTTATTGAAAGAATATTATAGTATGCATTATTGCATTCTATGAAATCATATTTTAGCTGCTGATGTTCCCTGTCTGTCAAGTCTCACCAGTGATTGCCCCATTCGATCATGGTTCCTGGCTGAAACAACACAAGAGGGAGCCAAAGGTCAACACACTTATTGAATGATGTAAAAAGATGAAAAATATAACATTTTAGATAAAATAATAGTGATTAAGCTTGAACTATTTAGTAGCTGAATTAATTTAATTATATATATATATATATATATTAATTTGTGGAGATATATATTAACATTACTACAGTATGTGAAATATGAGTACACACACATTTACCAAAACGTTCTCACTCCCAACTCGCCAAAAACTGCAGCTTGGTCAAGGACATTTCTCTTCACATTTTGAAGCGTTAGAGAGCCTAAAATCATAAAATTTAAAGTTTCAGTTATATTTCGGTATAGGCTGTGTGTAGCCTATGTTTTCAAGTAATTACATTTTAACATGTCACGGTTGTATATTGATTATTTATCTACAACCAGGAGCTACTATTTGCGCTGAAATTGCATGCCCATATAGCTAAAAATAAACCGGTGGTAACTCCGTAGTTTTGCCGTAACAGTCAATGACCGAAGTCTTCATCCTATGACGCCAAAGGCTTTCTAACGCTTCGAAGAGTGACGAGAAAGGTCCTTGACCAAGCTGCAGTTTTTTTTCAAGTTGGGAGTGAGAACATGTTGCATTTACACTGAGGTTAAATTGCTTCCTTTCCTAACCACTCGCATATTACTTGGGTACCTTGAATATATAGTTACTGTACTTTGTAGTATTGAAGTATACAGTAGTTACTGTACTTTGAGATTGTAGCTGCGCATTTCATAGATGTTTGGTCCGGATCGCGGCAACGGTTCATTCCAGAAGCTGAACTCCAAGAGCAGTTGGTTGCTTCTGGAAATTACCATTTTTGCCCGTTCTTGTCGACACTCTAAATAATCCTATGAAGGAAGACAAATTACACAAATTTACAGTACATGTATACAGTGCTCAATACTGTATGTCAAAAGACAAAATTGAATGGCAATAATGGTTTTCTACTTTTATCTTGTATAACTTTTAATATTTATCTTTTTTTTTTTACTTTTAGATTTTGAGAATTACTCCTTACACTTTTTATATGAATAACTGTTAGTAATGGTCATGAAAAGTCGAGTAGGCAACAAATCACCTGGACACAGGTGTCAATATATTCAGCAGAAATCTACTTTTTTTTTGGTGGTGGTGGGTGTCTATGGTAGTATCATGCACAATTGATTGTTTTGTCAATTATATATTTAACTTTTTTATATATATTGGTAATTTAGCAACTGATGTATATTTGACTCAAATTGATAATTTACACTTAAGGGCAGAAAAACATTTATATGTAGTAGGGCATGGTACTCAAGTTAAACAATGGTGGCTCAAACAAGAGGTGGAATTACATATTTCAGTGAAATTGATAACATTGTTGATGAAAAAGTAAAGTTCAATTTATGTCTGATTAAATTATACTTAAAGCAAATAAAGCCATTTTATTTTCAAAACAAAAATAGATTACAGCAGATACTGTATATCACTGTGTTTGTTGCCACTGTAGTGCCAAAGTAAAGTGGGAAAGCTTCAAGAATTAACAACACGCAGGGCCCATTAGGCAAGACTAGGCATTTATTTGAAACAACATTTTGACATTTGACTGTACGCTCCTGATCAGCGTAAAGCTATAAATAAAACGAATTTGTCATTCCTAGAGAATGCTTGCTAACTTTGAGCTAAAAATCTAAACAATATGCCTTAGTCCGCAGTGCTGGCCCGACACGATTAAATACTTTGCGAAGCCAATAACAAATGGCTTTATTGTTGTGAGCGGTGTTTTCCACTTTATGTTCCTATTTACAGAGCCAGGGCTGTGTAGAAGTAGACTACAGGATTATTTTACAGCAGACACATGATAGAAGGCTAAGATAAAGAAATGCAAGAAGATATTTGGTGAATTTGAGTGTATCAGTGTATAGCTGCCTAGGCTGGGTCATTGAGACCACTCTTCCCAAAGTGGCATCTTTTGTCTTGCCTAGGTGGCAGAACGTCCAAGTGAATAAAAGTGTTTGTTTATATAGCTGATGACATCCAACTAATTGTCTCAGCTTATTATCTTTACTCAACTACTGACAATGTCTGCAAATGCTCATACATAATAAGTAGATCAAATAATTTAAAACAAGCAGACACTAAACAAGATAAATAGTATATTTACCTTATTGTTGTTTAGTTTGTTAAGGCATTTTGTTAAGGCTGGGTAACCTCCTCGATAACGCCAAAGATGCACTGCAAAAATAGACCAGCAGATGTCGCTGTTGCACCGCAGCAGTAACCACACGCACACACAAAATGATTCCTCCATCGGTGTGTTGATTAGTTATGCATTGTCAGCTTCTACTTAAATATGCCAATATATTGTACTAAACACTGTTGTACACTACAGTACATGGGAGTACAATACAGTACAAGGAGATGATGGTTAATCTAGTTCTTGTAATACCACTACATCCTTTAACAGGTTGTCATAGGCACTGTGGACATGTTGTTCTGGAGCCGTGAACTGAAATGAATCTAACCGTAGCTAATGTATTGGATTTTACGGCTGGTTCAGTCAGCCGCTACTCTCTCACGCTCGGACAGGTGTATTGTGCTTACCAGCTTGGTCCTGGTCACCATACCAAGTATTCCAGCTGCCTACTACATGACAAGGGTAATCCTCATCCAAATGGAGCTTCTTTTGTACCTCAATCCTGAGGTGGTAAACAAACATGCATTAAATACTCAATCAGCATACATAATGCAGATTATGCAGAATAACCGAACATGTACACCTTCCTGAAGCTCTCAATCGGGGCTGCTTGGGTGGGGAAGATCAAACATGTTTGATATTTATCACAGCCAAATAGCATTGGCTATATTGGTTATCTCACAAATCCTGTGAGATAACTAGAAATCATCCTGATAAAACACACACAAAGTGCTGTGTGTCTGTGTTAGGGATGATAGTGTACACGTTGGACATTATTTATTATAAACAATCATTGCCTACCCATTGCCAATGTGTACACATTTTCTTTAAACAAACCAGCAGGGAAGTCACATAGTCTAGTTATGTTCTTGTTTACAGATCTACAAACATGCAGCACTCAAAATATAGCAAGCCAATCACTTATATGAAATAAAAAAGTGATGCAAAGAGTTTTATGATTTGAAAGTTTATTTCCATGGGTGCTAACTGGAGTGTGTCACTTGGTTAAGTGGTTCTACCACACTGGTTTCGCCTTAGTGTGAGCAGCATTCCTTCTGAAAGATACCGGTACTCTGTGAAATAGGTTGTTTCAAGTGAGATGTTTTTTTCACATAGTGTGTAGTTTCCATTCAATTTGAAACCAGAAACAGAATACAGTATTAACAACAACTGGGCCCATAAAGATGGGGGCTTTTTAATATATTTAAAACATTGTAGTTCTCCTGATTCTCCTGATCTCATTGTAGTGATCCTCTCTGATGTAGAATTCACTGTCGTTTCATATAAAACATGACATCTGATGTAATTTAACTTAGAATACTGCAGAAGAGCAAATTTAAATGTTTCTGTGAATCAATGAAATACTGTATCTGAATCAAATAACAAATAACAGCTATATCTACATTTACATTTACATATTACTATGAAAATGTTTGTTATCATAGCTTTGAGTTAAACACTGGAAAGAAGAGAAGACAGACAAACATTCTGAGTATTAAGCAGTGAAAATTGTAAACAGAACAAACTTACTCTAGACTGTTGTAGGCTTCTAGGCACTCAGGTTTAACATTGTGAACTGATGGACAGAGATGGACAAATAGGGTTTAAATGCACAACAACAATGAAATCCTCGACTTAGCTATAAATAAATGTGGTTCACTTCGGTTATGCATCAGTGTTTACATTGCAACCACTTCAATTTATGACAAGGTCAGAGATCAAAATTGGACTGAATTATTAATTAGTTTGTCATAATGGAACTTCACATACGGATTTGTCCATAGCCACAGTAAAAGTCAACAAAACATGCCCCAAAACATATGCATCACATAGTCACGTAGTGCGATATGGATTTTTAAATGTTGACACATGCGGGTATTGAATACCATTTGTCTTAACGTTTCTTCTACATTTAGTTGCATCCAAAGTCCCTGGGGCCAATATGTATTCAATTATGCAACTTATTTTACAGGTTTTTTCATAGCGAAAACTGCATCCAATTGAACACAACACTGTTGATCCTGTGTGTGAAACACAAGGCCAATAATGGAAACACTTACATTGTATTTTATATAGGTGACTGGTCTCCTTCTTTGACAGCAGGTTTGAATGGGCATCTTTCCTGGTATCCACTTTATGTACAAACAGAGAATGGAACCATCCTCTCTCACTGTTCTCCGAAAACCTCCTACACACACACGCACACACACACATATTACAACTGATATTACTGCAAGTAGCCTCCATTACATGTTTCAAAATGTCATGGCTATACTCATGGCTATACAATATATATACACAATATATTTAAAAAGAATAGTGTGTAGGTCTAAGCATATGCAGCTGTGTGTATAGCTGCTCTCTTCAACAGGCCTACAGAAGGGTTACGGCAAAAAATTAGTACTACAGGAAAAATGGCACATATGAAATAAAAAAATCAGAATTATTTTTCACCCACATTTAAACATGACAAAATATGTCAATGATTTTATTTAACAATCCTACTGTAGGCTATATCTCCAAATAAATATGTTCTGTAGCCTGAGTATATGTATATTTATCAGCATGCACGTTACAGTGTAGGCCTACCTACTTTGTTCACAAGGAAAGCAGGAGCAAAGTTCATTGATTCAGCTTCAGCAAATTACTTAAAATGGATTTGACATAGCGAAGCATTTTATGGTGCACGCACGTTCAATGTTCAATAGAACATAATGTAATGCAATAATGTTGCGCCTTGTTTTACAACACAAGCTGCAACAGATGGTATTCTTGTAATATGAAATATTAATAGCAGAGATTGGTGTTGGCTCGCAGATGTCGGGAAATCAGACAGCGATTAGTAGTCTGGAAACTCTATAAATTAAAAACAACACGAAATTCAAAATTTACCTTTTCACGTGTAGAACCGCAGAATACATGTACGACTGGCCTTTTGGCCATAAAAGAGCTGCCGGCGCCATCGCATGTAACCTAAATGTAAAAAGTGAAAACATGTCCGTGAGATAGCCTACATTTGACGAGATTACACGCTATATGCCTACTACTACTAGTTAATATTTTACTTCTGCCCTGCCTGACCATATCGTGCATTTTCACAGATCAATTAGACAGGCACAGACAGTCGATCATCCTTGAGTCCCATTTGCATAGTCCATATAGGTTTAGCCTGACGGGCGGGGGGATCGGGGATCGTAAAGAACAAAATAGTCGTCCCCCACTTTTGAGATAAAAAAAATGTTGTACGTTTTTTTTTTCACGTCCGATGTAGTCTAACTCGAGTTACATTTGTTTATTTGCCAACTTCGATGACCATCATAAGGCTACCAGCATTGCAAGTCCACTATATATATAGTCCACTATTCAATGCCCCACCCTCCTTGGTTGTTGCTATATAGGCATGCCTTTAAAGTAAGATATTTGCACCTGGCATGCAGGCTAATGGTGTTTGATGTATTCCAACGGAAATAATAGCACATTTCTCAAATAATAGTTCTGAAATATCAGAGAGAAGCGGACAGAACTACAAAATAATTCAGAGAGAGATAATTATCTTATAATTCCACCAGTCTCAATGCACGATCTTGACAATTCACGTGAATGATAATGTAGGCTGTAGACTTCAGGAACAGCAATATCCTTACATAACAGGGTAAGAGCCTACATTGTTGTAATTTAAGATGTTTAGTTATGACTTCCTATAGTTTTCATGATCTTGGCTTGCTTTAGACATGTTTAGCGCACCAGGATTTGTCTCACATCCATCTGGATCTCATAATCGCATAACACGAAACTTTACTGTACCATACAGTTGTAGTATATGGAACAGTACAGTTGCAACAGCCAATCACTACCTCAGGAGGGTTCAACAGATGTGGGCGGTTACGGGGTGTGCATTGAGGGCAGTAGTATCGTAGAGGTAATGGAAGAAGCCCAATAAAAGAGTTACAACAATTGGTTCAGTCTCCGTTGTCAATACGTTTCTTAAGTGCATACAAGAGCACGACAACAGTAAAGTTCGTTTTCGTCTTGGATCATCAGATACCATACCTTTGATGTCCTGTTCTTGTGTTTATGTTGGTATCTCCTCTTGCTTTTTTGGCTTCAGAAAAGTGAACAAATACGACACCTCCCTCTTAGGCTTGTAAAGCCTAACATAGGTTTGTACATTGACCGTTCTTGGAAGGGGAATATTTCAGAGCGGTTTGCTTCTTTATTTTTTTATTTTTTTAATAGGGAGATATATAATGGCATGTGTTGTTGGCCAGTGTAGAGCCTATATGTCAAAAGCATGCGTAACGATGTCAAGACAATTGCGCTACAACCATAAATTACGTAAATCTTACTCTCAAATACTTCAATAAATGCAATGGTGTAATTATTTATAACTTTCTAGTGGTGACCTGGTAATGTTTTTCCTTCACGCAGTGGAGCGGGGTTCAAATCCCAGATGGGACAGGTTTAATTCCGGTGTTATATTTGGTTTTAACATCTCCTGCACCATTGAGTAGGCTATGATAGATTACATTATCAATCCCACATAGCAAAAAGATCCCGCGGCGGATCCGCCCCGGGTGTACCTTGGGTTCCGTAACGGGTCCACGAGCACTGGTGAACGGATCCGAAACGGTTGAGGATCGCGGACCTTAACAAGACTCGGCCGGGATCAGATTCTGATCCGCGCACTAAGCAGCGCATCCGGCACGGATCCGAGAGGATCGCGGACCCAGACCGGATCCGACTCAGATCCTATACGCATCCGGCACGGGTCCGATTTGGGCCCGTTTATGAAGCAGCTAGCGTATCTAACCCGGATCCAATTTGGACCCGTTCATACGTGGCTCATTTGACCAAAAC
>JAODTR010006546.1:0-10744 GCA_025399935.1 Amblyopsis rosae | reverse complement strand
GATAGATGTATTAACAGTCTCTAAATAAACCTAGCCTACTTTATTTATGAATTAAGACAACATGTGGTGAATATGATTTCTTACATTGCTTTATAAAGAATACCATCTTTAGGCTATGTCAAATAAACATCAGATCGAGAACACTGTTCTCGATACTCATTTTGATACCACAGGGCGAAAAAAATATAAGAATATTATATATTTAAATATATTGTGTGTATGTGTGTATATATTAGGGCTGGGCGATATGGACCAAAAATAATATCCCGATATATTTAGGTTTAATACCGATACACGATATATATCGGTATATTCTATAAAGTGGGCTAAATACTTCAGGCATAGAGAAAAAAACAGGAAACCCGACGGAAATGTGACATTTTAAATTTTTTGCAACATTAATTGACGTGAGCTTTCTCTGGTGGTCACTCGCTCCTGACTCCACTCCTCAGGCCAAGTGCAGGCATGGAGGGAGAGACGAACAAATCAAAAAGGTCATGAATAAATGCATAATATAACTATATCGATATAAACGATATTGTCTAATCTTATAACATTTTCAACTTTGGGTGAAACGCCACACCCATAACTGTCACCGTTTCCCCGGCCGTCCAATCACAGCGGTGAACGACAACAACAAAGTATAAATTGACTACCACATCAATACTAACACGAACAATAATGTGCAGAATATTACAAATGAAATAATTTGTTGATAACACAAACTAACATTTATTTGCAACATATGAATTGCCACAGAGATTCTGTTTCATAGCAACCAAAGCGTCTCAGCTGAAAAAAACCCTGCGCTTCCAAAAACGCTTCATAGTGCTGACAGTTGGGCTTTTTCAGCAGAGCGACCAGCGTTTTCAGCTGCGGAAAAAAGCTTTGGTGGAAACGCGTCCTCAGTTTTCGTCTTTCTAAAAGTGTATGATGGTTTTGTTGAGTTTTTATTACACAATATTTTTCTGACCTTGACAAATAACCCATATTACAAAAGACTAAAACTAATAAAAACTAAGCATCAAAAAACTAACTAAACTAGCAAACCTGCTTTAAAAATGAATTAAAACTAAACTGAACTTGAAAACAAAAAGTCAAAATGAAATAAAAATAAAATCTACTGAAAAATGCAAAACTATAATAACCTTGAGCCATACCGTCATTTTCCATGGAATGTTACTAGACCGCGAGGTGGGGATATTGGGGGTGCAGATAAACAGGTTAGACTCCAGCAATCATAAAATCCACTGGTTTTGATCACATTAACAGTCCAGATGCATGTCACACAGTAGCCTATAGTGTAGCCTACTTTAGCATAGCCACACTGCGGGCAAAAAAACTACTCGACTTGAACATTCTCAGTCGACTGAAGGGGCACTGACTGATGATTCGACTTGACGACTTTTAGCGTTCGCACAGCTTGATTGGACCGTGTTGATTGGACAGTTCTGTGGTGATACTGTGTAATGGATGATATAGTAAACGGATGGAGTATACAATCATCATACCTGTGGAGTTCATGATGAAAGTAGTAATGGACTAATACTGTAAATTAGCAGTGCAGTCATTAGGACATTACCATACAGGATAAAGGCATCCCCTGGTCACATCCTATTTTCTAATTTCCACTCCCCTCCACAGGCCTCCCAGCAAGCACAAGCAGGTGTGTGTGGCCCCTCTGGTCCTGGTATGGCAGGCGCTCCTGGGATGGTCCCCAACGCCCAGGGAGGGCTTGTGGGCCCCGGGGCAGCGGCAGCCTCCGCGGCTGGGGCCCCTCCTACGGCTGACCCTGAGAAGCGCAAGCTGATCCAGCAGCAGCTGGTGCTCCTGCTCCACGCCCACAAATGCCAGCGGCGGGAGCAGGCCAACGGGGAGGTGCGCCAGTGCAACCTGCCTCACTGCCGCACCATGAAGAACGTCCTCAACCACATGACCCACTGTCAAGCTGGCAAGTCCTGCCAGGGTGAGTGGGGGCTGGTGTGCTCTGCAGGGATGTACCCTATTAGGGCTGTTAATAAATTAATCAATAATGCTATATCATTCTATTGCCAATCCAACAGCACGGATGGTAAACGGCTTTTTTTTTGTTAGTTATTTTTTTTGTGAGGCTAGACCTCATCGAATTTGTGGTCTCATCTAGCTACCAATCATCTAGCTATTGAAGCGCAGACATTTTGGAGTCTTTCTAATATCATATGCAAATCAGACACAAATGCAGGGCGGTTCACTCTGATGTGCATAACTACAGTTTTGCCAGTTTTGCCGGTGCATTGGTGATGCACCGATCTGTCGATTCAGTTATGGATATTTCAGGTACAATTCAAATTTTGCGTCATGAACATAATGCTTGCAGTGTACATTTGTGCAATAGACATAGCCCCATATAAAATAAAGTATCTATTTTGCGATTATCCTACGACTCTACAGTATCTTACCTGCTTTGTGGCCTATTATAATTAATAATGTCCTTGTATTCCAGTTTAAATATTTTTGAGTAGGAATACAGGGCCATAAAAAAATCTTCATTTAAATTTCTGCAGACATACACAATTTGGCTAGACACTTTCATGTAACAAACATCTGAAACTTATATGGTAACTTAAAAGCTGCTGTGTGACGGGATGCAATTCTAACAAGGTATGGAACCGAATAGAAGCATTTAGACAAAATTGATGGTAAATGCAGGCAGTCAGAAACTGAGCGTGAACTACACCAACCAGAGGGAAACACATCCGGCTTGAGCAATGTGCTAATTACGTGACCCAGCTGAGCTAAAAACATTAGAAATCTTTCACCATGTCCTTCTCAGGTATTTTCATCTATTACTTCCACACCGTCTCATTCAGTCTATTCGCTTCTGATGTGATGTCCCTGTTAGAATAGCATCAAACTATTTATGGAGAACGGGGAGCAAGATTCTTCTTGTTGAAAACTCAGTTGGTAGTCCTGTGTTGCCTTAAAGCATTATGCAGTTCTCGTGAGAGGTGTACCAGCCAGGACACCAAAATTACATTGTACAGTATTGGCTTCTTAGGTGCAGAAGGGCAATAACAAAGATGCTATTCTCCCTATTACATTATTCCAGTAGGGCTGTCCTTAATACCATTTTACAGGTTTCGAATACTTGATGGTTTTTCCGAACAAGTCTTCGAATACTCGTTCTCAAAAACAGTATTAAAAACACTCAACTCTAATTAATGTTTCATAACCTGTTAACCTGTTTTCAAAAGCACAAAACTGTACAACAGCAAGTACAATAAATGCTGTTAACTGAGTTAACTACTCGCCTATGAAATAAGTAGGAGTCCACCAGACCACCAATGACAGCATGCATAATCCACAATGCAGAATCCATGATCAAAAATCTTGTTACATTCGTAAACAATCCAGTAAAATATTTGGTCCAAAACACATGGCATTCATAAATACTGTACGGCTGTTGCATTCATTTCATATAGCCGGCAGATGTAATCTTCTATTCGTAGCTTCAGTGAGCACACATAAACAGACATGCTCTTAAAATGGCCACTTTGGCTGACACATCAATTTACCAAATCAGAGCTTTCCAAAAACATGTGTATTAGTGTGTGTGTTGAATGTTTTACTGCTCTTAAAATGGCCACTTTGACTGACACGTCAATTGAAAAGGAAACAGAGTTTATGCAATAGGCTAATTAAACACAGAAAAACGGGTTGAAAAAGTACCACATGGCCAACATGTTGAGAGCTCTACTGACTCCTCATGAAAATCAAATCGGTTCTCCGTCACGACCATTAGAAAGGAAAATTGTAAATCAGCAGATTCCGATCCCCTGACGATCGATTGGTGCATTATCTAATCCCGGACTGGGCTTTTAAATCACGTTGCCTTAAAATTAGGGGTGTAACGGTTCTGAAACCGAGACCGAATCAGCAATAAATGTCCACAGTTTTGTGTTGCAGTTCCGGAAGAACCGCGGTCCGCACACACAAACACGCGCACACACCCAACCTGCTACAGGTGCAGCCTGGTGTGCTCTCATATACGTTGCTACTGTAATTTAACTACAATTTTAATTTCACAGTTAGCTCAACACTAGATTAGAACCACTGAGCCTTTTTATAGTTTTTTTGTTTAGTTTTATAGTTATAGTTAGTAAACACAATACGAAGCTATTTATGGAATGCATGTGTTCTCATTCATGGATTAATTAACCCCTGTCGTTTGTTTGTGTGCTTGCATTGTGTAACACTTGCAGTAATGAAGCTAGTGTTCTTACTATTCCAAATTGTTGATTTAAATTTTTTTTTCCTATTTTAAACATGAATACAGCAGCAAACACTATTTTTTATGTTAAGGCTATAGTGGAATATTGTTCTTAGCAGGGTGTAACATAATCCGATCTAGTCTTTTCTTTGTTTACCTAGTGCTGGCTCGCATGTGTGGGCTGCAACAAAAACAGTGTTCTTGTTTGGCTTTTAAGATGGTGCTAGTGTTCCATCTAGTGGCAGAAAGTATAGAAAAAAGAAGACTTCTACAGAATGAATGTAATCAAGGCCAGAAAGCTTCCCAGATTATACAGCTCAAATACATTTTTTTATAAAACTGTGACATGAACCGAACCGTGGATTTGGTAAACCGTTACACTCCTACTATAAACAGTGTTCATGCCCCAGAACCACAGTATTTCAGAAGCTCTCTGCCATACATTTGACCACTCAACAAAAATGGTGATAAATGTGTGCTGTTGAGCCTGTCTGGCTCCACTGCTGGGAAAATTCCTACACTGCGACAGCCCTAACCTGAATCAGAATACTTTATTGCGAAAGCACAAATAATGTGATGAAAATTTGAACTGAAGTTGTTTGTTGTTATTCAGGGGGTGGGGGTTTCTATTAATCGAGTCTTAACTTCGATTATATGAACGAAGCAGGCTGCAGCGAAGCTGACGTAAAGTTTGAAACATTTACAAGTATGACTTATTTGTTTCATCTGGCGCAACGTAATGACCTCACACTTTGAAAGCTATGCACTCTGTTAGAGATGGACTATATCTAAGTCTTTAAATCGCTAAGTGATTCTTGCTAATACTGATTCTAATTTAATTTCCTCTTTTGTCTGTTTCCACCCCCCACCCCCCTTTTCCAATCCTTTCTATCTGGTTCCCTCCTCTGCTTGTTCCTGCTCTCACCCCAGTTGCACACTGTGCGTCATCCAGGCAGATCATCTCCCATTGGAAAAATTGTACGCGACATGACTGTCCTGTGTGCCTTCCACTGAAAAATGCTGGGGACAAGAGGAATCCACAGTGTGAGTGTCTGTATCTAACCATGTGATGGCAAAACTATAACAACCTTACCTGAATGATTGTATATTTATGTAATCTTCCTGAACACACTCAAAGCTGGTGCCTCCACCACAAATGCTCAAATGCATCGTTTCTCTTTGTTGTACGGGGTTTTATGATTTGTGGGGTAGACAATAGATGCAACCGAAGGTCAAAGAGAGACTACAGGCCTATCATGATGGGCTAGGCTATCTTTTAGGTTTGCATTACAGGTAGGGCTGGACAATAATTGTATAGATCACGATATGAATCGGGATATACATTTTTTTTTTTTACATGAATGGTGATATGATTTTTAAACATATTTCGATAAGCTATGAAGCTATACATTTGTCAATGAATGATGGACGCAGCAGTCAGCTGCAGGGCTGTAAAGTGCGACCATTTCACTCGCTAATGCGACTAAAAATCTTTAAGCGCACTTTGTGCGAGTGACTTCTAGTCACTGTTCGCAGCTCAAATATGCGCAGTTGCGCATTGTTTTGAAATCCGCGTGCACAATAACAATCTTGTGGCGCCCACTAGGTACCTGTTCCACTTCCAACAAGGTGCGTGTGTATTTGTTTGTTACCATAGCTACACTCCATCCATGGAGTCTAGGAGCTGAACACAAACAAACACTCATATTAGCAACTCGTTATCACAGCAAGCTAAAGCTAACAGGCAAAACTGGTGGGGGGAAAAAAGCCAGCGAATGATTCATGCTCGTAGGTTAGAGGTGGATGTGTGACTATGATCATGCCACCAGCCAGCGTTTCAATTGTGCTGCGCGTTTCCAATTACGGTAAAAACCTGTGTTTGCCATAGACTCACGTGAAGCTACATTGTACGCCGTCACAATATGATGTCTATAGTAGGCTACAGTAACATTATATATCGTTTCATATGGCTATTCATCTAAATAGGAAGTTATAAGAATATATCTGTAGCCTAACTTTTCAAGATATATTCCATTCAAATTTCTATATTCTAGCCTAGTGCTGGTTGTCCTTCTCTACATTGAATACCTCCACATAAAATATGGAGACACTAGCCTACTGTAGAAGTTAACTTTAAT
Source organism: Amblyopsis rosae (assembly GCA_025399935.1). NCBI lineage: Eukaryota > Metazoa > Chordata > Actinopteri > Percopsiformes > Amblyopsidae > Amblyopsis > Amblyopsis rosae. Next base: position 4,357 of record JAODTR010006546.1, on the reverse strand, counting down.
GGGGAAAAGTGTGGAAAAATTACAATATGTTATACAATGGCTTATGTCAATTGAGCAAATCTACTACAGCAGATATTTTATGATAGGTCAAACCTGATAATGTAGGCCTAATCATCTCTCCTTTGTCAAAAACCAAACCATTCAGACATCATACTATAGACTAGGACTGTCCTCTGAAAGTCGACGAGTCTAATAATCAGTCGGTGTCCCTTCAGTCGACTGAGATTAAGTCTATATGCATTACAATAACAGAACACATAACTTTAAAAAACTGCACAACACAGGGATAACATTACAATGAGGAATTATGAATGAATGTCATCTGAAGACAAATCTTTCATTATATCAATAGTAATTCAATAAATTAGGACTTGTTGGGCTACCGTAGTCTTGTCTGATCTAGCGCAGTCAGCAAAATTAAAAGGGAGATGGCTAACTTGAGAAAACGTGATGAACTACAGTCTTCCCATGTGCTAATACGAACGAAGATGTAATACCTGCAGATTTTAAACCATTCATTTTGACGAGAAACTGGAATAACGCACTTTGTGTCCACTGTCCAAAACACACAGGATTATAATTTCACTCATCTGCTGCCTGTAGGTTATTGTAAACATGGTTTTATCATGGGACCTCTTTGATTGTGTTCCTTTTAACAACGCTCGGGCAGTGTAGAAACACCAGATTATTGTTTTCAGCATGTACAGAGGATGGGCAGCTAGCAGATATTTGCTTAACTTCACAAAAAGTGTATTATCTTACAATCACTGACTACACCTTTAACTGGTTTTAATATTTGAACATAACATTTTTAACAGTCTTTAATTACCATTAAATCTGTTATTTATTACGTTATTCAAAATGTACTTATTTTGACAGCCCTAGATGTAATGCAATGTATGTATAAAGATTAATTTCAAAGATTTATTTTTTAAACTTGCATTTAATATTCCCCTCTTCCTACAGCTCTACTAGGGGGTGCCAGTGCAGGTCTGGGTAGTTCTCTTGGGGCAGTCCCAAGTGGGCAGCCAAACACTCCTACTCTCAACCCACCAAACCAGATTGACCCCAGCTCCATAGAGAGGGCCTACGCAGCCCTGGGCCTCACCTACCACCAGGGCAACCAGATCCAGGCTCAGACACCCCAGACCAACATGCCTAATCAGGGTCTGCAAGGCCAGCCTGGCATGAGGCCTCTAAACCCTATGGGTGAGTTGCTATGGCTCAAAGAGCATGAAAGTAGATGCAGAAGGTTTGATCATTTTGTGGCTAACTACATTGATCTTGTGCATTGCTTTGAGCAAAATTTTGGCAAGTTATTTGAAATAATCACTGAAAGTCATGAGAAGCAAAAGGGGTACCAAATGCAAAAGCTTAACCAATTGTGAAATGGATGTCATGAAATATCACAAATAGGGATGTCACGATACCAGAGATTTTGTAGTCAATACCAGTGACATTCCACAATTCTCAATATTACATTTATCTGTAAAGGAGTCGACAAGGAACACACAGAGAGGTAGTTACTAGTTACTGCCAGAACACGGAAACCTTAACCGAGCCGGTAACATAGACGGGCAACGAGCCGGCTTCGCACAATGCAAAGTAAAGAGTTCTACTGCTTCCACCAGTTGGCGTGGTTTTTAGGGTAGGCCTATATATTCTAACACATTGCGCTCCTCAAGGCAGGGGAGCCTAAATTGACAGACAGGAGGCCTATATCTGATTGGGGCTCTTTATTATGGGTCGTGCCCTTGCATGCAACACAGAGGTAATATATGCAGGTTGTCATTTATAAATAATCGCAGGCTTATGCATTTACATAATCACACAACACCACATTGTGTTTTCGAATGTGATGCGGCCCTAATGCTGATCATAGCAACTGCACAGTTAATGAAAATGATTTGTTTTTTTTTGCATCATTAAGCAATGCAGTAGAAACATTATTGATATTTGAACTATTCAAAACAAGAACACTTCCCTTCATTTCCATATGACGCTCCCTTGGAAGCACCACCCACACCAAAATTGGACATACATTGCCAAGCAGGGCCGGCCCAACGCATAAGGGAACTAAAAACCAAAACAAAAAAAACAAAAATTCTTTCTTTTTTTATTTAATCAATGATTGTGACCCTAATGAATAAGTCGGACAATAAATAGATGGATGGATTATGTCAATGGTTGGTAATCATTATCACTAGGCCTATTAAGCTGTGTTATTGGCCTGTTTAGCATTGTAGCATGGTTTAATACATTCCTGCTGCCTCTGTTAGAGCTCGTAGCTTATCACTAACATTCATCTTAAAAGCAATGCCACAAAACCGGACTTTGAGGCAGATAAATGTAAAAAGAAAATTACATAAAATAACTAGCAAGGTAAAGGTATGGTTGTATGACAAATTACAGTATTTGTCTACTGGTCTATATTATTTTCAGTACACTGTGTTCAGTAGGCTATATAACACTTTGTGCTGTTACCACTTTAAACATTTGCTTTAGTGCAAATGAACACCAGATTACTGTTGTGAGTTTGTTACCTTTTTAAATGAAAAACCATAACCATAATGTGACATTAGTATGATGCAAGCACAACATCTAGCTATATATATTGCATGGTTCCCACTAGTCATGGACATTCTGGAATTATCATGGAATTTTAATAAAGTCTATTCCAGGCATGGAGTCAAGGAGTATTATAATGTTTTGGGTCAAGTCAAGCAATATTAGGTAACTTAAGTGCTTGAGGAAGGTTACTTCCCCTAACAGAAGACACAGAAGAGGACAGAAGAGTAGAGCATGTCTGTATTTTTGACCTCAGCAGGGATAATAATAGTACATGAAAAAAGTTGATCTACAAGAGAATTTGAAAGCAATACAGAATGCCTGATAGCCCTACTGCATTATATATTTATCACCTGATGCCTAGATGTAGCGTTTTCCTTTACATAAAATAAGTAAATTTCCACCTTTTAATTTGACGGAGAAAAGGCACAAATTGATTGAAATTGTAAATTGAATTTACCACACTTCAGGAAATTGATAGTTTGATGCTCAAAAGTTATATGGGGGGACCCCCAGACCTCCCATATAAGGAAGATTTCCCCTCCTTATAAAACTTAATTTAGCCAACAATATTTTACTTGTGTAGTATCTGTCAAATATGATCAATTATTCAGTTCTTTATCATTGTCATTCAGCCTATCCCTTTTACACGGACATCAAACGGAAAGTTGAGGAAAAGTCAGGTCATTTTACATTTGACTTAGAGTGGGAACCCTGACATTAATAATGGGTGTGATAGATTTACAGCTGGTGTGCGAATGATCAAGCATCTATAAGAGTGAATATTACTGGCGGTGGGGGGCCCATAAATGAAATTCTGCCTAGGGCCCCATTAAGGCTTGAGCCGGCTCTGTTGCCAAGGCTGGCATAGCATTGTGTGATACAGTCTGCAAAACTTTATTCGGGTTCCCATGTACAGATTCAGGGCTGTGTAGACACACCTGATTTTATTTCAGTGCACACACAGAACGGGCGGCTAGCGAACCGTGAGATATTTGCTGAATTTGACAAAAAATAAATTTGCTTACAATTGCTGACTCAATATTTTTAAATGTGATTTGCATCTCAACTTTACATGCAGGTGTATTCTATGTGTGAAATATGCTGTATATCATTAAGCCGCCTTGTCACTCATAGGGAGGGACGTGCCAGAATATTTTTTGATGTTCCCTCTCCATGTGTAGGTGCTAATCCAATGGGAGTGAATGGAGGTGTCGGCGTTCCTCCACCAAACCAACAGGCCAGCCTGCTGCAGGACACCATGATGCACCTCAATGTCAGCAGTCAAGGGTGAGGGAGACATTTTTTGTCTGGCACATTACCTCCTTCTGACATTATAATTCTGTTTAACATGCTACATAGCACTGTAGCATGCATTTTAAAGGGCTTCGGTGAAACTCAGGACTTTATAGCTTCCTTACCTCAATGAGTCCAAACACAGATGTGAGGTGCTGTTGGTGTTGTAGTTAAAAGCCATCTACCTTCTCTAACCTTCGTTGTCTTCTATCTCATTGCATGTACCATTGACTGACATGAAAAATGTATATAAGGAACATTTAAAAAGCGCATTGCCAGAATTGAAATTTTAGTATACATTAGCATTTGGTGTTTTCTTGAGATATAATAAAATGTATTTGGTTAAATAAAATAGCTTTATGACATTCTGCCACTATATGTCATACTTAGGGCTGGGCGATATACCGATATATATATATATCGGAATTTTTTCAAAAGAGATATAAAATTTGACAATATCGTTTATATCGATATAGTTATATTATGCATTTGT
>JAODTR010006545.1:5000-10745 GCA_025399935.1 Amblyopsis rosae | reverse complement strand
CCTTGCTGAAGCTGCTGCCCCCGCGACCCGACTCCGGATAAGCGGATGAAGATGGATGGATGGATGGATGGATGATTGTTTGGGTGAGTCTGGGAAGCACTCTTATGAAGGTAGGTTTCACTGCAGGTTAAATCTGAATAGATAGCAAGGTAGGTTTCACTGCAGGTTAAATCTGAATAGGTAGCAAGGTAGGTTTCACTGCAGATTAAAGCTGAATAGGTAGCAAGGTAGGTGTCACCTCAAGCCAGGAGACTACAGTCGGACCGTCCCACTGGGCGAAAGGGAGACCCCTTCTCCTGGCATCTTCCAGAAGCTCATGTCTGAGGCGATGAGAATGTAGGGGCAGAGCAGCAGAGAGAAGGAGAGAGGAAGGGGAGAGAGAGAGAGAGTAAGGGGATATATATATATATATATATATATATATATATATATATATATATATATGTATGAGTGCAAGATAGCGAGAATAGCGAGAGAGAGAGAGAAAGAGAGACACAGAAGAGTGACCACCAGTTTGCCAAAATAAATGGACGAGTACACAATGAGAGAAACTAAGAGATAAAGAGAGATGAGTGTGATAGTGTGAGGGAGAGAGAGAGAGAGTGATAGAGAGGGGGAGAGTGTGATAGTGTGTTAGAGAGAGTGTGAGAGAGAGAGAGAGAGTGTTTACTTTTTCTTCATCCTGCGATCTCTCTCCGCCTGTGTTCCCAACTTGCCCAGTGTCATGGTGTCACCGATGCCCATCTCAAAGTCTGAGTCACGACACGGCAGCGTTAGTTCTGATGAACCTCTCTCTCTTACATGTGCGCACACACACACACACACACACACACACACACACACACACTCACTCACACTCAGTAGATTTTCAAAGACTGTTAGCATTGTCTATCACAAGTCTATACATAATTCCAGTACGACGCTATGTGCAGTGACTCATTCTTTCTCTTTCTTTTAAGAAGTAACCATTTTTACAAACAGCCAGACTCGATCATGTCGTTCAGTTTCCCAACTAATTCCTACGGTGTAAGTCTGCTTTTGGTCGATTACTTATGCATGTTTAGAAAGGCGTCCCAAATAAAATGTATTATTATTATTATTATTTTCCTGTGGAGCGCAGCGTAGCGCTTGCAACGTTACATTGTGCATGCAGTAGCGTCAGGTTAAGGGCTTCGCAGGCGTTGACAAAATCCAAAGCGTTGTGTAAAATGCTTGCGTAAGCATGGCTGGCTATGCGTATTCATTTCCTATGGTTCCTATGGCATGATTTCATGCATAGGTGGATGTCATATGTCAATATGTTACAACTTTTAAAATAAATAATCTTCTCATTTTATATTCAAAGTATTCATTAATTGTCATGTTTTTAATCATCACAATTCATCATATTTGTTTATATTGTCTTAGGTTTTCGATAAAAATTTTTTTTGTATTCTGACATGATCAAAACAGAACTGTTCATTTCCAGTGTTATTTTTTATCTTTATTTACCTTTGAGATACATTTTTCTAATTATTTTTATTGTAAAGAAATTGCTTTGCTGTAGTGACGGTGTTATGAAATGATACATTATTTGGACATACACTGACTGTAGAAATGCTTGTGGTTCCACCACAGCTGGAACCAGTTGCTGGGTCCACTGTGTCAGTCACTGGTCAGTATCAATATCTGATGTATCAGATTCCAAATCCAGACCAGCAAGAAATGAATACGGGTCCCATTACTCAGATGGACAAACTGTGATATAGAAGAACTATAATGATTTGAATTAAAAACGTAATTAATGAATATCCTGAATATCACACGAGTAGATTCAATGTTTCTTATGAAGGAACAAAGACACTTAACCGTCAAATCCCATAGGAAATTAATATTTGGAAGCATCGCCATGGATACCAGCTGTAATCAGAAAGAGTAGTTGCGTAGAATGTTGCTTTTAGGTTGCATACTGGTTTAGCAACCAGTATGTAAGCGGCGTAAGTGCGAGACTAGCAGCAGAGCGCCACACAGGTCCCGGTGTACCTGGTATCGCCGGCAGAGTTTGTCCCTCTCTGGCCACCGTCTGATCCATCCGTCCGCCCTTCTCCTTCTTCCCAAACAGACGACCGATAGACGACTTGATACGATTCTTCTGCTTGCTGCAATGACAACCACTTACAGTGTTTTCTTACACGTGTGACGCACACCACTGGGCTTGTGTGGACGGTGTCAAAGACACGGATTAAGCCTAGTCCGAGACTAAAAGACAAACACAATGAAGACCTCCGTTGAAACATGTTCTTAGTCTAAGACTAGGCTTGATTCATGTCTGATAAACCAGCCCAGTTACATGGGCATCAAATTTAGCCCAAATAAAAAACTATTATATATTCATAATATTTTTTTTAGGTTTATTTAGAACAAGTTCTGCCATATTACACGGTACAGTAGGTTTGATTATGTTCCCATTTACAGAGCCAGGGCTGTGTAGAAGTATCACATTATTTTGTCAACACAGAGAACGGTAAGATAGCAAAATGCGAGGAGATATTTGGTGAATTTGACATTGTATGTATTAGATTACAACAAATAGCTTGCAATACTGACTTTATCTTTAATTCAATGTCAAGTGAACTGCAGTATAAGCCCAGTGAGAAGCACACACTAAGTAATGTGTCAATAGGTCTACTAAAGCTATTAGTGAAGGACTGCTACACGACCAGAACACTGAATCTACAGCATCCTCCCAATACATGAGTAAGCACAACAAGGACTGTAACTCTGCGTGCATTTGTGTGCGTGTGTGTGTAAATGGACTGCATGTATGTGTTTAAATTATTTGCCTTACATTCACACACCAATTACGACCACCAGAAGCAGTTAGGGTTAGATGCCTTGCTCAAGGACACCTCGACACTTGGTGAGGAGTTAGCGGTTTTCGAACCAGCGGGTTCTTGATCACCTATCACCCCGCCCTGCCACTGCCCAACTTGTTTGTGTGTGTGTGTGTGTGTGCACGTTACAGATTGACTCTCCAACGTGCACGTGCTTACCCGCGCCCGTCCTCCAAGCTGCCGGTGAGCTGGGCGAAGTTGGTCTCCAGACGCAGGCTGCGAGGGGACGAAGGAGGGGACGTCTCACACTTGATGGTGGCCTTGTCCTCACGCACCTCCACCGGAGACTGGGGCAGCATTGATGCGGGACAGGAGGAGAAGAAGAAGTAGTAGAAGAACAACATGTAATAGAAGTAGTAGAAGAACAAGAACAAGTAGCAAAAATATTAGTAGAAGAAGAACAAATAGATGAAGTAGTAGAAGAAGTGCAAGAGCTTGAAAAGAAATGCTATGAAAGAACAATGTGGCGTATAGCTGCACATGGCGACTTATATTATAGTGGAATATTAACATTTAATACAGTAAACAGCACTTGAAAGCTGAACCAAAAACACACAGGGTGCAATTGTGTCATGTGACCAGAGTGGCCGCCACTCTGCTAAAGTATCGTACGTGCTGTAAACAGCTACGTTAGCATAAACAAGACTCACCGCTACTTTTCTGCGGTGTTTCCTCAAGTCGCTCGGCTGTTGTTGCACCAAAGAAATAAACAAAAAAGGAAACAGACGTTAATATTTTAGTAGGTCCAGCTACTTATTCTATTCACCTTAGAGCTTATTTATATATTATAAAATATTATATATCCATGTTCAGGCCTGATTAAAGCTCTAATTCAGGGGTTCCCAAACTTTTCCACGCCAAGGCCCCCCAAATAGTGTTTGGAAATGTTTTTTAAAAACCATTCCCATACTTACATTTAATGCAATAGACTAATAATTTTATATTTCAAATATTTTATCATTCCATCGGATTGGACATTACTGTTTTCTTTTCTAAAGTTATATATCCAATGTTTCAGTTGAGGTTAACAACATGAGCGCATACAGTTACCAGATCAACACTGACGATTTGTGATAGTTTTCCTGGCAGGCAATTAGAAAAGAGGCATGGTAAATATGAAATGCTGTATTTTTCTGAATTCTGTTTTATAATAAATACTCATCTAGAATAATGTACATTTCTAAAAAAAATTGCTGAGGCCCCCTTGTCTGAGGCCCCCAAGGGGGGTCGCGGGCCACACTTTGAAAACCACTGCTCAAATTCAGTGTAGTGCTATTTTCACATTTAAACGGGACTAAAACGGACCAGGGTCATGATGCCCAGCTGGTGGCTGGCGTTGCGTGCATGGTGTTTGGGCGTGGAGCGACCACTGGCGGGCGGGGAGCAGGAGGAGGAGGCCAGCGATTGGGCGGTGGCAGAGGTGGGCATGGCCCGGGGGCGGAGCGTGACATTCAGGCCGTCCATGCTGCCGCTGTTCACGCGAGACTCGATCTCATCGGAGCGGAGGTCCGTCGACTCTCTCTCCACCTGGATCATCCTGCGTGGTCACACGCGCACGCACGCACACACACACACACACACACACACACACACACGTTTGAGTTGCAGTCAGCTTCTTCCACAAGAACATGTCATTGTTCACGTTTTCTATTCTTAGCGTTGCTATCTAGTTCTCTAGTAGCAGTAGCCTGTTTTAGCCTCCGGCCCACCCTATATCCAGTAGCAGAATCCATATTGGCACATCCGTGGCGATGCTGCACTTAGCGGTCACCTGATCTCTTCGTTGATAGCGTCCAGCTGCTCCTGTAGCATGAGCGCAAGCGTCTGGGCGTCCGATTGGCCGCTGGGGGACAGGAGGGTGGAGCCAACGTCATCGTCAAGGTCCGACTCCGCCTCTATGTCGCCGGCCAGGAGGTGGCTGACACTCCCACGGAGGGAGGGGTAGTCCTGCTCCATCATGGCACACACCTGGCACCGCACACACACACACGCACGCACGCACACACACGCACAAAAAAAAGTCATTGTTGAGTCGCGTGCTTTCATACGACGGCAATATTTCCAACTTCTCTACAAGGCATGCCGTGTACATGTATGACAGAAAGAGAAGAAGTGGATGGAGAAGGCTCACTTACATCAGACAACATGTCCGCGGCAGCAGGTGTGACGTTGGCGGAGAGGACAGAGAGGTTAGTACAGAAGGGTGAGTTAGCATGAGATCACCCACCAGGGTACCAGCCAATCACAGACACTAGTGAAGCATTATTATGATCGGACCGATTATTTGGGTCAATACCGATTGCCCCACAAAATCGACAGATACCGATTTTATACCTTTTGTATTTATTATTCATGAATTTAAGGTACAGTTTTAATCCAGGGAAATGCATGAAATCACGAAAAGGTTAAATTAATGGTGAACTGACAGCCATTTAATTGACAACATTTGACAACAAAGAGCAGTTCTCCGTGAGACCGATCTCATAATTTGAATGGAAATCGCCCGATTCCGATCTCCTGCTGATCAGACAGTTATCAGCTAAGCCGTAACACGCTCATAGACTAGCGGTTGTGGCAAGAGGCCTTAATTGTGTGTGTTTGTGTGTGTTTGTGTGTCTTTGTGTGTGCTCACACCACAAGACCCCAAGCTGACAGTTGCTCGACGATTGGGAATCGATCGCTTGGTCTGGGTGGATTGCCGTGCATCGTATTTTCAGCTGAAGGTGGGAGAGGTCTGGAGAGTGGAAAACCCCCTTGGTGAAATTAAACGGTTCACACCATAATACACGCAGCTGACTTGGTTGCCAATAAGACCCAGCGAAGGTGAAGGCGGTCCTGAGTGGGAGAGGGAAACCCAATAACAGAGTGGGTT
>JAODTR010006544.1:0-10745 GCA_025399935.1 Amblyopsis rosae | reverse complement strand
AGGCTCCAGACAACACAGCCCTCAAGTTCATGGGGGCACCCAAACCTCTCCACCACGATAAGGTGATGGTTCCCGGAGAGGAACAGTTTGGTTGTCAGGCTTTAATTTTAAACAGCAGTGCATTTTCTGAGCATTTGCCCTCCCAGAGCTGTTTGAGGAGTTGGATTATAACATCTGAAAAGCAAACGTTAAAAAAAGAAAAAGAAAATGTATTCTGCCAACTCTCTGGCACACCACACAAATTCAACAGGAGGACACATCATTCAAACATTTTAATGGAGCAGAGTATAGAAATTTTTTAAAATACCTGACAAAAAATACTGTAGCTCTCTCCAGACCCACCCACGTGGGTGGGATGGGGGTGGGTGGGTTAGGGGGGGAGGTCATCTCCAGTTTTGCATCAGTTTTGCGTCATAGTGCTGTGTGTGTGTGTGTCTCTGCATTGCTGATAAATGTAGGTGTGTGTGTGTGGTAGGGCTGGGCGATACGGACCAAAAATCATATCTATAACCGATGTATTCATGTTGAAAGCCGATACACGATATATATCGATGTTTTATATAAAGTGGGGTAAATGTTCAGGAGGAGAAAAAAACAGGACACCGACGGAAATGTGACTTTTTTTAGCGACTTAATTGTAGTTGTACATGGTTAAATCCGTAGCAGAGAGGTCGGGAATTTTGCAGCTACAATGACAGTTTACTCAATTGAATCCACATTTGTTTTTGATTACAGGGTACCTTGTTATACTAGCTGGTTACCTGTATCTGTCAGAAGCAGAAATTGAACATGTGACTCAGTATATGCTCTCTCATTGGCTACTCTGAAAAACGTTGCGAATATAACTATATCGATATAAACAATATTGTCTAATTTTATATCTCTTTTGAAAATATACTGATATAAATTAAATATCGATATATTGCCCAGCCCTAGTGTGTGGCTCACATTGCCACACACACACACAAACACACACCTACTTTTTTCTGAGATGCTGGTGCCCTTAGTGTGATGTAATATGTGGTGTGAACGGCAAATGGATATGTCACATTTACAGTACGTATGTCTATGCGCAAAAGAGTACATTATGACATTGTGATGGAGTGTTATTTTGGAGTTCATTATAAAATTACAGTCTGCAAATGTGTTGACATACAATAAAAAAAAATTAAAAAAAACTTAGTTCCAGGTAAAATTTGGAAAGGCATTAGAAATTAAGTTGTAATTTCTGGACTAAGATGTAAAGAAGATTGTCCATATGCTAAATCTGAGATCAATCCGAGGCCCCAAATCAACCTCTTCACAGGACAACATCCATATGTCTTTCTTAGTGTGTGCGAGGGATGTTTTAGTCCACGTTATGAGTCAATTATTTGATAAAGTCTGTACTCTGATCTGAAGATTATCTGAAAAACTGTAAATGTCTCAGTTCATTCATAGATATGATAATATGGAATTTCATAATCTTATTTTCAAACCCAACTGCGGACATTCTGAGGAGACTTCCCATTAAGGGAAGAAAGGCATTCAGTGAATACTATAAAAACAGTTTTGTGGTCCAAATTGTTGTTAGGATACATAATGTAGCAATATGTAATAAAGAAAGAAAGCAAGCATTTAGAGGATGCTAAGAGGAACCTTACTGAGCCAAACATACTGATGAGAGCTTATTAGAGAAACCAATTGGAGAAGATATGAGAAGATGAGAGATGGGAATAGACATATACACAGGCATTGAATAGACATAGTCAGATGTTGGTTGCAATATGTAGTTTGAATGTAAATGCCATGGTAATAATCACATGCATCAGTCATGAACAGCGTGTGATTGACGTTTCTTTGAAATTGCCACAGTAAACACAAAAGGCCCAAAAGCACTGTCCTTTCAACACTGTCTGTCTCGCTAGGTGATGAATCTGCATATAGATTGTGGTTGGTGAGAACATTTATTCCGGCTTTTGTGGACCTTACCAGAATCCCGGAAGATTTGGGAGTAAGAAAAGCAAATAAACATTATGGCTATATCTTCTCTGCAGTAAAAAAAGGATGTGATTGAACAGAGATGCCAATGAGTGACAATGGTGACAGGGAGTAGGTAAAACCAAACTAGCGCATTAAGGAGCCTCTCTTAACATCTGATAAGAAGCCATTTGGATTGTTCAGTTTGAAAGCCCACACTGGGTTTGGACATATTCAACTTAGCTCATTGTTTGCTGAGATAATACCACCATTGTTGGATTCAAGAATTCTCTTGCTAAAATGGGGTGTTCGGTTGTAGAACACAGAACAGTTAATGTAACTGAAAGAATATGTACAGGTATTGGAAAATGTTGCTGCTGTGTTCTATTTATATTTTTTTCATGTGTATCATCCAAGAATAGAACAAATTTTGAGATTTAGCATGCACAGCCACAGGCTATAGTATAGGTACAACGTTTGTATGTAGCCTGTATGACAAAACCAGACTGTTATATTCAATTACATTTCATATGCACTCCAGTCATTGACAATGTGATGTGAATGGAAATAGGATGTGGTCGTAGGTTTTTTTCTGGTTGAGAAATGCCTATAGCTAGCCTTGGGCGGTCTCTATGGGGAAAATACACAGCTGCAAATGTCACAATTCAACATTTGAAATGGAATTCTCCCTTACATCTACCTGGGAACTAGTAAGGACTAGAGTAGATAATGCTGTTGGGCATTGTGATTGGATTTGCATTTTAAACATTTGAGTGAGAGCGTGAGTTTATTTGTGAATGTGTAGCCTACTCATCGTGCTCTGGGGAATTAGCCTTTTGCTACAAAACTAATTCAGAGTTATCTTGTAATCTTAGAGCTTGAAGGAGATCAAAGACATTTGAAAAACAAAACATACCTATAGTCTTTAGAATAGTTTGTCCAGTTTTAAAGTTTCCAATTTATTTTCCATTATTATCACTGCTTGCATGCTCTTTCATGCTCGTTAATGTTCATGTGATTGATTTGACCGAATATCTGCTTGATTTGTCTACTTCAAGGTGTTTCTGTTCATTCTGCTCATTTTCATGAGCAGTAAACACAACTTGAAATATTGTCCACATACAGTAGCTATCCAGCAAGGAACAGCTGGACATGAATATACTCAAATAGCCTACTGTATTGTTGTTTCTTACCGTTTCTCAACGGTGCATTTAACAAGCAAATAAATACATTAAGCAAGCATTAAACACAGTAAGCGTTAACAACATGATGTTTAGCAAAGCCATAGTTTGGCGTTTTTTCACATATGTCGTCATAATTGCTTCTTCCAATTGCTCCTTAATTATAGAACTATACTCTGATAAAAAAATCCAGCAGTGCTGGTTGCCAGCATAAGGCATGTTTTGCATGCTGGAACCAGCATTAGTTTGCAGGTACCCCGGCATCCCATGCTGTTTGCTGGTGTACCAGCATCCCATGCTGGTTACTGGTGTGCTGGTATACCAGTTAGACCAGCAGTACTCCAACACTAACCAGTATGAACCAGCCTGGACCAGCACTACACCAGCACTAACCAGTATGAACCAGCCTGGACCAGCACTACACCTACACTTAGGCGGCGCAACAGAGGAGCGACCCTATTTTGATTTGAGCTGAGAGTTAATGAGTCACAAGAATGACTAACCTAAGTTGCAATAACATGCACTGTCAAGAAAAACACCTGTTGTGTTTACAAAGGACAAGCTGACGTTGCAAGCCAAAAACTCTTCCCTGTCTACACGTGAACACTAAAAACTGTAAATATCTTTACCCTGGATGTTTTGCAAAGAACTCTGTATTCAGTGATTTCATCCCAAAGCAATTTCTGGGTGTTTTTTGCTTCTGTCCCATTTTTTCTCACTGTGGGATCATTTTTCAAGTCCTCCACCTTTATGTAAACAGCTCAAACGTGGCCAGGTTGTGTTCAGAAATGCCTTTTGTGCAGCATAACAGAGGTATAATGACATAAATCATCACATTTGAATAAACATAAGTAACGTAAATAAAAAAATAAATAAATAACATGGAACATATACACAACATTGTTCAAGTGCCCTCAACTCTAACCAATATTGGGAAACATATTGCTCTACACTATACACTTTGAAATACAAATATGTTCATAAGGTCTACAAACTTAGTTTACAATCTACTCACATAGTCTTCTCTCAGTTTATTTAAAATTTTCTTCAGACATGTATGATATATGAACAAAATCACGATTATAAGCTTTATGCTATTGCATTATTATTGCTTTATGCTTGTTGACGGAAGGGAGCGGTCATGGCTAGCTCAAGGACGCTCGGAGATTTGAAAGTCCGACGATTAATTTTGTACAACTTGGATAAACAGTGTGGTTTTGCCAATAATTTAAATAAAACCTTGTCTTTCTAACCCGCCCCTGGGCTTTTGGGTATGAGAGTTAAATGCAGATTGCATGTGGAGGAAAGGCCAAAATGCATAGAATAATCAACATATTTAAAAACACCTGTGGGGTGGACTAGTGCAGGGGTTCTCAAACTTTTCCATGTTCCAGTTTTGGGGCATGGTAAATAAGATATTCTGGATTCTGTTTTATAATAAATACTTCTCTAGATTAATTTGTAATTATAATTAAAACATTGTGTTCTTTTTTCTTTTTTTTTTCTTTTTTGTTCTCTCTAATTTCTTTATTTTGCTGAGGTTCCCCTGGCGGCCCCTACTTTAAAAACCACTGGACTCGTGCATTGTAACAATACCAGCCTGATAACTGGGTGTACCAGCTGGCAACGTCAACTGTCCTACCCACGCCTTGATAATACTCCTCCATTGCTACTAGCCAAAACCTAAAGTCTGTAACAGTATCTTTTAAAATTACATTTAGCTGAAAAGTTTTTCATCCGTCCCATTCTCCCCTACTTCTACACAGCTGTGGCTCTGTAAATATGGGCACAAACAAGTGGACGTCCATGCCAGTTTCACCTGGGGGAGCATACTTAATGGTCCAGTTGTATTTTCTCTATGCGAGTGGGTGTGCAAATTGTGTCTCTCATGATGATAGTTGACTGACACATTTTCTTCAACTATTGATACTATTGCAATATCTCTGCTAACACAGCTAGTATTATAAATATTCTAGCAGATTCAATGCAGCTGAAAATGTAACCCTATAGTCCAAACTATATTGTGTGTATTTAGCATCACATTTGTAGTTTTACTGTATACAGTATATAGTTTTGCTGTATACAGTAGATGGTATGTAGTAATCGAACCAATTAAAGGCACGGTTAAACATTCTGAAGAACGTTTGCTAATTTTGAGCTCCGCCCAACATGAAGCGCATTGTGAAGACAAGCAGCGTGGTTGTTGCTGTTTTGATCCTACTGTATTTACGGTGCCAGGGGCTTTGTTGAAGTACTAGATTTTTTTTTTTCAGTACGCACATCTGGCGAAATGCAATGAGATATTTGGTGAATGTGACCAAAAGGTTATTAGTTTACGATTAGCTTGCAATAGCTGACTATACCTTCAATTGTTGTGTCCTTTTCATATTATTTGCACAAAATGTAAAACAAGGAGAAAATATGTTTTGGCTCAGCACCTCAGAGTGAATGGTGAACCTTCAGCTGCTTGTTGGAGGTGATTCTCCAAACACTCCAGAGATTTCTCAGCCCAGACAGGTCATCTAACAGATCAAAGGCTACGGGGGCGAATGAACACCATACCCACTGTTTCTAAGCCACACATGCTCGGTAAAGATGCCGGCAGCAGGCTTCATTGAGAACGCTTCAAAAGACATCTTCAAATGCATTGATACATAAGGACCCTCCCACACACACACACATGAAGAGAGACTACTGCACACATCCTCATACGAAGAGAAGAGTGACTACTGCACACATTAATTTGTTTAATCAGGTGGACTTGCACATCTCGTGTCGTTTTGTAAAGTGTGTCCTATATCCTAGCCTTGCAATGCCAAGTCATCTAGCTAGACTGGTCGGCAGTCGGACAAGGTCACAGGGAGGCTGGTGCAGACATACCTGAAGCTGAAGGATAAAAGTGGCCTGGATTGAGTGTCCACCGGGGCTTAATGGAGCCCGGCAATGACCGGGCGAGTCAGGAGAGAACAGAGATTTTATTCCCAGGCCACCCACTTTTATGGGCTTGTGATCAGACGCACTGATATTTGCAAAGAGTAGCCTGGTCCTAAATTGGCAGAGCATCTTATCGCTACTCCGGGAGGGGAGGGTATGGAATGGAATGAGGCTGTGTGAAGAGAGGGAAAGCCAAACTATATCAACTAGCCAGAGGGCAGTTTGGCTGGCTGGCAGCTTCCGTGGCAGATCGGGTCAGTATGCAGGGGGACATGTAGTCCTGACCAGCAGGGTCACACTGACCTGACCTGAGCCCAGCTGCCTGTATGCTCGCATGCACAGTGTGCAACATTCCCGTGTGTGTGCTGCTCGGACAAAATGGCACATACAGTATGAATGGCTATATGTAATATACAGATATATATAGCTGCAGTATTGTAGTATTGAATGCGCAACATCGCCGCGGGAAGCGTGACTTACACAATATGAATTCTGAGGACATTCTGCATTTCTTCTATTTTTTATTTTTTGTTTTCAGCATATCACCCTTTTTGTTTTAACCCGTCGTGTCTAACACTATCACTAATTCTAGGTGCAAATAATCGATATTCTACTCATCTCTCTCATCTCTCTCATCTCTAGTAAGCAAGGATATGTTAGCACCGTGAAACCCAGCACAGCATGTGTGGCTGGGAATCACTTCATGTTCCTTCTCTAGCGGCTTCAATATACACCAAGGCAAACAGGTGACCATGCCCCCCACCCCCCACCCCGCAGTCGTTTACTCCACTGGTGGGCTGGTGTGTGCATGGTCTCTTCTCACCTGGAGAGAGTGGAAAGGAGAGGTCCATCCAGTCCAGCTTCTCATTGTCTAGTGAGGTGCAGTCAATTTAGTTTGCAGACTGTGCTTTCAATAAATGCACGCGTAAGAAGTCACTTCATAATCTGTCACACAAACAAATGTTTCGCCATCCGGTCTAGCCAATTGCTTGACACAATGGGGAAAAGTTGCTCATTATTGCAAAATACAGGCGCAGGAGACGTGTGCAAATTAAGCAATCTAATTGCAGTATGGATGGTAGGATCCTTGATATTTTTACCAAAGAAAAGCACAGAGTGAAGGGATAGCTTAGCAATGTGTTTCACAATAGAGTCCTTATCCAGGCAGCACTGAATGTTTGGATTGTATCACTCATAGGTGCAGTGGTCTGAATTCCTATAGGGAGAGCCACATGTGTACCACATTCTCTGACTGTGATTGTCAGAGAATGTGAATTAACAAGGAACTGGGAATTGGGCAAATCTCATAGCAAGATGGAGGACAGTTTGACGCTTTATAATGTAAAGAAGGCACTGTATGCTATTATTGCATGTAGTGTAGTAATTACTGTCTTTTTATTTGTACAGGGATTTTGCATACTCCCACGTATAAACACATTGGCATTCAAATAAAGTTTAATAAGTGGTATAAATAATGTATGAAGACAGACACGATGCTAAAATAAATGAAACAGAAGCTGCGCTATGGATGAGATGACTCATGAGGTGTAATTAAAAAACCCTTCGGAATTAGCTTAAAACACTTTATCATTAGAATATTTTAAAGGGCTTTACCATTATATTTTACTGTGCATGGTTAGGTATATATGCCAAGACAAAAAGCTGATTGGGTGCGTTGGATTTTAGGTGTCTATGGAGTGTCTAGTGACTGATTTCTTTATGGATATTGTATTTTCATTGTCTGCTAAGGCGATATTAATGCTAAATAGGGATTGTTGCTTTGTGGGTGCATGGGTTAGCAGGGATTATAGGAATTTTGAGTATTCACTGAAGAAACACACTATTTCAGCACAGATCTTTCAGACCCACATTACCAAATTATTCTTGTGACCTACTGCGCAGTGAAATTAAGGCATAGGGCACCGGGGCAAGACATAACACACACGAGATTACAGATCTTCTCTGTGCACTAGCATTATTACTACATTTCGGATTGTTGGATTCCCATTGTACAAAAATGTTCTACAGTAATATATGTTACAATGCCCCCGTGGTCAGTCCATTGGTAATGGGTTTTTCATGACGGGAATATGATATTAGCTACAGTATACATACAAGGTCTCTTTCTGAGGTTCAGCAAAGAATCTACGTCAGTCATAATCAAAGCCACATGACTGACAGCACCCTCTGTGGTCCCTGTCACTCTAGACACCTTGATTAATGAACTATTTAAACATGGGAGCAGTGAACAGCGACAGTGATAGATGTCCCTTTGCCAAAGAAGCTTCCAACTATTTTTCTCAATTGAATTAGTTTAGCACATGTACTTAATAATATTGATCTATTAAAACATGTCTCTCTGTCTCTCGCCCTCTGACGCCCGCCCCCTTTCATTCTGTACCCCCTCTCTCTCTCTCTCTCTCTCTCTCTCTCTCTCGCTCTCTCTGTGTCTCTATTGCTGCCACATGTTGCCCTTCATGCATGGATGCTACTCAACGCTGCACTTCTGTTCTCTACACCAGTTGAGAATCCCCCGTCCCCAAAACACACACACACACACACACACACACACAACATCACACACACACATCACACATACACACATAGTTCAAAGTTACACATCACATGTATTTACTAATGTGCAAAAATAAAAGGAAAACAGAAGATGATCTTCTGGACTCTTTGCCTGATGCCAAATGGCCTTAACAAATCACATTGTGCAGCCCACCACGTTTGGTGAAGTCCCGTTTTGAAATCATAACCTGGCGCTATGCTATGATATGCCTATACACTTGGGAGCCCATATGGACACATCATTTCATGTCTGAAGAGCTGAGTAGGGTCTTCCTCTCTCTTTAATTACATGCAGTGCCAGGTGTTGTAGTGTATAGGATAGGAGATATCTGTGAGTGAGTAGATGGCTAAAATAGCTGGTTTTAGAGACTGTTGGCTGATCTGCTTTAGTCTGCGCTGTGTTTGGTAGCTGCCTAGCTGCCTGTCCTTTTTCTCACTTGTCATTTCTGTATGAATAATAATAGATTTCTAAGGATTTTCCTCCATCTGTTAAAACACAGCGCTGGAGCATTCGCATCACCTAGAAGTGTTCACTGCATGTCTGATACAGCCAAACTGGCCTTTATAGACTAAGTATAAGTTGCACACGATATATGTGGTATGAACAGACTTGATTAGAGGTAAGCACCAGATGCTGATTTTATCGTTTCTCGCATACGTGGATTTTTAAACATTCACGAACGTCACTGGAAAAACAAAGCATTCTGCCACCGTCTGGGGGGGGGGGCAGATCAGTCGCCTAGAAGCACACACTTCGATTTCATCACAGCGGCCTTAGAACCACAAATGTCCGCCGCAAGCCCACTGCTGATATTTTCAAACACGATTGTCCACGAAAATTGTTGGCAGCTTATTTCTTCATTTTTCTTTTTTTCCAGGGGAGGAAGGGGGGGGGGGTGTAGATAATTGTGTTACCCAAGGGTTGGGGCAGGGGGGAGGAACAGTGCAGAGTGGAGAATAGGGTTGTGGGAGGGTTACGGGCGGCCTCTGAGTTTCAAACCAAAACAGTGGTATTTTGTAACACAGATATCGTTGACGCAGTACGTGAGGATTCATTGTTGTTTACTAGTAATGATACGTTGTTGTAAATGGAAAACCTACTTTTTCATTTTGTTTATTTATTTTTTACAGTTTCCATGCACCAATTCTTTATACAGTTGGGCCTACTAATATGAAGCTATATTTGCCCTAAACGTCCAGTGAAAACTGTGGTTATAGGCTGAAACACATAGTTGTCTAATAGGGATTTATACATATTCTGTACTGTAGCAATGCTAAAGGATTTGGCTCAGAATGTGGCAGTTAAGGTGAGAGCATTTTGTGTCTGGTTCTGGGTGATTTAGTATTTTGACTTGTGTAATGTGTGTTCTTTTCCTCTGGAGGGCTAATGTGTCCTGTCCTGTGTTATATTGATTTAGATATTTGCCAGGGTGCTTTGTAATTAAAATACCTTGTGATTTTGTTCTATTTCTTTGAGACTGAAATCTGCTTTTTAGTAGGTGGAACTGAGGGGAATGTAGATGAAAGACGCATATTCACAGGGTAAATGCTCGTGTCCCTCCATAGCCTCCAGAGTTTATGGGCACATTGTGCAAGCCTCAGGTACCTGCAGTATGCCCACTGATCAGGGTGTCCTGAAAGCAGAGGTGTTTGGATGGCTTACAATAGATTCATCTGTGCCAAACCGGTATGTGTAAACATGGCTGCCAACATGTAGATTAAATAGCTCATTCTCTACCTGCAAACCTGTTTTGAATGCCCACTGCAGGTCAACATGCCACCCAGTCTGAAATCTGATTTCAATACCCAATTTGAATATCTTAAATAAGACATTATAATGTAATTTATAAATAAAATCTTGCTTTGTTTCAACATCTCTGAAAAGTATACCTTAATTTTAGATGGCAAATCTGGTGTTACTCCTGAGTCCTGCATACCCTAACATGCATTTAGAGATAGTTGGAGAGACAGCCAGAGAGCAATGGTGTGGGTGTGGGAGAGAGACAGAGATATTACAGGAACAGGGATGAAAAGAAGGAATTTTAAGTGTGAATGGAAACAGGCGTGTGTGTGATATGGGGGGGGGGGGGGGGGGTG
>JAODTR010006543.1:0-10745 GCA_025399935.1 Amblyopsis rosae | reverse complement strand
GGGAACAGTGTCATCCAGGTCTCTGCTAGTGGTCTGCCCTACTGCCGCTAAGGTGTTTCGAGATTGAACCTGCACCATTGAATCGATTTGGTGTCCTTCCTCCCCAAGCTGATAAAGCAGAGACCTTTTTTACCAGTTCGGTAACTGTTCGGCTCAGCTGTAAACAGCTCTCACACGAAGCAACTAGAGACATGAGTGGAGGCATGACGGGTGTTCGTTAAAATCCTTCATCGCTAGAGTCGTCCTTGCTTGACCGATGGTCTCTCTGTTTGCTCTTCAGGTAGCCGTTGCAGAGTCAATTCACTTTCAATCGTTGATCAGTGTTGTTTGTTGGTACCGGTGCAAGCTAGTAGCTAGCGGCTATCGCCGAGCGGCCGGATTATTCAATTTTACGTCTTTTACTTATTTTACTTTAATTCATTTTAAGGTTACAGTGAATCGTGTGTTTAGCACGTAGAGTCTGTTCAAAGATGTAATATTCTCTCAGATACAGATACTAAGGACGTTAGCTAATGGAGAAGACAAAGTAAGGAATATTTGCCCAATCTGAGCCTTAAAATGTATATACATACACTGCTCACACTGTACAAGTAAAATAAGCCTGTCAGCTCCTGCGGAAGCCCCTGCGGAAGCTCCTCCAGGCAGGAGTGGTTAAGCGAAGAAGTCATAATTGTTTTTAAGTTCAAAGATGTACGCCTATTTGTAAATACGTCATTAAAAAAACAGTAAAACCTCTTTCTTGCACTCTCCAACATGGCCAATAATAACAGTTTACAGAAAATAGGCCGCCATATGCTATATTAAAACATTACTCAATGTGGCTAAATAGGCCTACAATATGATACAAAAAAAGCCTATACAGGCAAGGAGTATAGTCTACAAGCAAGGCTGTTGCTACATTTAGACCAGCAGCCTCTAAAGCAGACCTGGGCATTGTAGGGCCCCCGTGCCACATACTGCCCACGACTGGCCCGCAAGGGGTCATTGGGAAAATTGAAATCAAACATAAATACATGAAATACAACATTGCCTTTTATTTTGAAGGTTTTCTATTTTACGTAGCCTACGTTCATACGTACGAGCGAACGTATGTAGCTCAGCGTCACTCCAGTTTGTTGACAAACTGCGAACTGCCCTCAAGAGAGATGAGTTATGGTAGCTGTTACCGTAGCCCTCAAAAATGTCAGCGTGTGTTAAAAAATGAAAAGTCTATACAGAGTGCAGAGTTTTCAACAAAACATGGACTTTATTTACTGAAGTGAAATGCGAAGCCGTGTGCTTGGTTTGCGAACAGATCGCTGTGTTTAAGGATTATAATTTGAATCGATATTACTATACCGTACTCATGCAGAGAAATACAAAAACTTGACTGATGCAGAGTGGGCATGGACATCGCAAACTTTGCTAGCTAAGCTGCAAAAGCAACAAGGCTTTTTTACCAAGCTTTACACATCTAGAGATGCAGCAGCCAAAACCAGCTTTGTGGTTTCTCACAAAATAGCCCAAAACAGTAAGTCTTTCTCTGAAGCGGAGTTTATCAAAGAGTGTTTGGTGGACTCTGCTGCACTATGCCCGGAGAAAAAAGAAGCATTCCAAAATGTGCCCCTCTCCAGGCGAACTGTAACGAGGAGGATCGAGTAAATCGCGGGAAATCTGGAGTTTCATCTGCAAAACAAAGAAGACAATTTTGAACTTTTCTCCTTGACTCTGGACGAGAGCTGTGACTGCATTCACACCGCCGACGTTTTCAACTCACAAAGAGGCACGTTCCCATTCATTTCCAACAGAGGCAAGCGTACCTCGGCGACAGAGGGCGGAGCTACGCTTAGCGACAAAGTCTCCCAGTGACAGCAACAGATCTGAGTTGAGAACTTTTCAACTTACAGCGAGTTGCCGGTGACGGAGTTCGGCAACAACAGGGCAGGGCTCTGTTCTCTGCCTCTCCTTTAGATAGCTATCTTAAAATCCCTCGCTGTTGAAAACATGGACGAGAAACTAATTATTGCGGCCTCCGGTTTTCCCATTATTTATGACGTGTCTCTGGCTGCTTGTTTACGGTCCATTGTGGAATAGGTGATACTTGACAAGATCCAAATACGGTATTTATACACAAACATTTCCCTCCAAAATGTTTATTTTTGCGGGAATGCACAGCTTTTGTGTGCTTGATTTGGCGTAATGTCACTGTTGACATTTGAAACGCTAAAGTTCCTTGTTGTCGCTGGCATGAAGACACACCCGCCGAGCTGGCGGTTTGGACACTATAGAGGGCTTGGCGACAGCTCGTCAGCGACTGAGCGATTTGTGAGTTGAAAACATTGGCGGTGTGAATGCTCTATTACCCTGCATTCACACCACCGATGTTTTCAACTCGCAAATCGCTCAGTCGCTGACGAGCTGTGTCCAAACCGCCAGCTCGGCGGACTCGGGGAGCCGTTTGGGACAGTTGTCCGGAGTTTAGTCGTAAGGCTAGGCGGTCACCAGGCGGGGAAAAGGAAGAACGCAGCTGGTCACGGACCAGCGCGGAGCCAGGTCGAGTCTGCGGGACGAGCCAGGCGGGTGACTCACGCAGCGCAGGAGCCAGGACAAGTCTGCGGGACGAGCTAGATTCGTCGCAACGACACTGGCGGGCTGTTTCCTGGGATATCACTGATCTTCCTCACTCCGCAAGCGAAAGAACCCTGTTAAAAGGAAATATCCTGACAAGTTATTTATTTTAACTTTTTCGGTGTGTTTACTCGTTGTTTTTTGGTTTGTCTTCTAGCTTTCCCCCCCCTTCCAAGTAGTAGAATGTCCCGTAGAGGGGTGGGTTACTAGGACTACTGGGGAGGGGAACCCTCTGTATACACCGTGTGGGTTTGATAGTGAGCTGCCGTGATAGTGGCCTTTTATTGGCGTGGGGTTGTTTTTATATGCATGATTTCAGTGTTTCTTACCTTGGAATGTAGTTACAAAGTGTTTAGTAGTGATTTATAGTGAGGGGACGCTACCTGGGGAGCCATTGTAGCCCACATTGATAGGGGGAATGTAACTGTTACTGCTAGGGAGGACAAATCGTAAATTAAAATGTATTAGAATACCCAATGTATATTTTGTAATAAAACCATTATTTTTCTAAATCCCTAAACAACAACAGGAGGTAAGAGATTTTCTACCTTTTGTAGGGGTGGTCTTGACACCGCTGCCTGTGGATGTCCCCCGAGGAGTAGTGCTTTTTCGGGGAGGTGCCCTTAGTAGGTCCGGCTTAACTAACTGGACGAATTGTGGTCTGCATTAGACAGGCTATATCTTTTGTGATATACGTCTGTAGGCAGAAAAATAAAGCGACAAACGCAAGGAGAAGCAGTACAGCGCTCGCGAGCTTAAGGCCAGAGTGGGTTTGTAGGCAAATTTCCCCGTGGGCGTTTTCGCTACGAAGCCGGTAGCGTGATGCATTCCACCCCTGATGTCCAGTGAATTGTCAAATGTGTTTGTCCAAAATAATTGTGTAGATTACTCATAAGAGAGTTTTCCAAAATTAGAATAAAAACAAATTGTTCAGTGCATGGTTCAATTTTGTTTTATTCTGCCCTTACGTAATTATTCATAAGACAAATTATATTTGAATATTAAGCAAGTATCTTGTCATATGAATTATTATTTATTTTCTTCTGTTCTGTGACTATGGGTGGTGTGTTGGGATGTAGCTTTGGTAAGAGGGCCTACCTCATGTGTTTTGCAATGCAAGTTTGCTGATCATGTAAATTCCAAATCAAAACGCTTAAAACTATATGTTAAGGATTATTTAAACTGCATTGGGGTGTATCATGACGTGTGAAAGTGGTTGAATGAAGAGGTTAAGAATAACTGAAAGCGGGAGAATTATATCATATATTTACGTTTTATTTTAGACCCAGTAGGGTTATATGCTAATATAGGCAGCCATTGAATGTGTATTGCAGTAGAAACAGCTTAGCACCCCTTCTGGGTTGGCGTAGCCTTGCCTGGCTGACGCCATCATTGGTGTATGAATATGTGTGCGTGTGTGTGTGTGTGGTGAATGTGAGGCGATTTTGTACTGCACTTTGGCTACCGGATGATGGTTGACTGCTGTTTTGAATAAATTAACAATCAAAATGACCCCACTCCACTAGGCTACATTTTAATTTTGCGTCTTGCAACTTTTGACATCTGAAACTACCCCTACTTGAGAACTGGCTCAGATTTGCATTTACTTGTATAGGCTACATAACGGTAAGCAATATGCTATAACTTTTGCACTGCTTCCACAAGATTCCGCAATTCCCTTATGATTTGTCAGTAGACTACTGAGACCAGCGATGTATAATAACAGGCGGTTATATTTTGATCATTTCCCCGAGTCAATTGGCTCATAATTGGCTATATTGTATCTGTTCTGTGCCAATGTGTGTGGCAGAACATATAAACTGCCTATGTGCGGCTATCCAACTTTTACCCAGGCCCCTGACCGTTACAGAATGGCGGACTGTTATGAATTTATTTACTGCTTGCATACCCGTGTTCTCTTACATTGCTAAGCCCCTCAATGAGGCGCTGCCCTGATCGATTGATCATAATAGATAAGTGACACCTCCTCTGTACTAAAACCTGCCTAAGCCTATTGGTTCCCCCGCTTTTCCCCCCCAATAGATTTATGAAAATACTTCCATATGTGGACTTGTGGGATTCATAACTACAGCTAAGTCATATAGCTCAGATAACTTTATGGACAAATGGGCGTGTTAGGATATACGTTGCTCTAATTCTCATCTCCATGCAGGGGGGCCCTGCCTGTCTGAATGTTTTGCGCTGTGCCGAATAGCCTATTCAAATTACTAAGCCTTTGGTGGAATATAATGAAATTGTCTCCTAATTCTTACATCTCACTGCTGTGAAATACCCCTATAACATCTCCAACACTGACACTCTTGTCAACCCTTTTGAATGACACGATCAAGCACTCCTCTATGTTACTGTAGCAGCTTAGATTTGCTCAAGAAAAGACATGCCTTGTCTGAGGGTCCGTTTGCTGATGACGTCACTCTGTTTGTGGACGGGAGAAGCCTTTGCAACAGCGACCGCTGCTTAGTTGGTTGGGCGGTCAAAAGGGGAGAGGCTGGTGAAACCATTTTTGACTGGTTCTCTTGATAGTGCAGCGCCCAGGTGGAGTTACCTTGTGGTGCATGGCATTTAAAATGGCCTCACCTTTGTACAATCTGTGAATATTTTCACAAACAGTATGCATACAATTTGTACTATATAATTATTGTCAGGAAAAAGAGAGGGTATGTAACTATAACGGTTCACTAATTATTCATCACATTTATATCTTAATTTATTTATTTGAAACATTATTGACACGTTATGCCACAGACACCGACATGTTTTGTACTTATTTAGACTTTTGCCAACTATTATCTAGTGTTGAATTGAGCACAGCATTGTCTCAGTTGTGACTCAGGAACTATATTCTATTTTGTTATAAAAATAAAAACTTTGTATTCAGACATGCAAATTCCCCTTACAAATTCCATCCAACTATTTTTACTTGACTTATTACATGCAATTCTGTGAGTGTTTTAATTAACGAACATTGTTACACTAGTTTAATTATATTTATCATGGAGAGACATAAATATACTTTTGTGACTTACTGTAGACAGAATACTGTATTTTCAGTTGCACCAAACTATCAGATTACTCTACTTCAGAAGTATTTAATGAATATTTAGCTAACTGGATAACTAAATTACTAGTGAGACCAATGACATTCTCTGTATGTAAAGTTTGTATAGGCTATTGCTGTAATGTTTCGTGATCCCAGTCCGGTGTTAGTCTTGTCACTTGTGTGTTTACCCTGTATATTGAGCCTGTTTGCCCGTCACTCCCTGCCCCATGTTTCCCAGTCTCGTTAATTCCACCCGTGTCTGTGTAATCACGTCTGATGTGCTGCACCTGTTCCTTGTTGTTGTTAGCCTACGGTCTGTCTTCATGTCTTGTCTACCTGTGTATTTAGCCCCAGTGTTTTCCCCAGTCCTGTGTAGGTTATTGTTGATGTTATGTCAATGTCGCATTGTTCCCCGTGTTCCTGCCTTTTTGTTTCCTTTGGGAATAAACCTGGTTTAATTTAGCTACGTGTCTAACGTTTGGATCCTTACCTCTGTGCACGTGACAGAATAACCAAACTTTCAAATGGATCCAGCAGACAGCACCCAGAGGCCTATCCTGCCTGGTTTGCGTCTTGCCATTTTCCGTGGACATCGAGGAAGCCACACGGGAGGTAAGGGCCGCTGTGGCTCCGGCCGACAGCCTTTACCGCTTTCCCCAGTGGTACTGTCCGCCAGTCCTTCGCCACTTCCGCATCGCCTCTCTCGGCAGTCGCACAGGGCGATTCCCGATCCCTGATTGCTGTTGCTACCTCAGCGAAAGGGTAGTATTAGTGACGAACCCCACCACCTGTTTTTTCATTTTTGTCACTCCACTTGGATTGTTCTGGGAGATCCGCATTACGGCTACAACCAGCTGCCACTCTCTTTGCACCCAAGGAGGAAATGCTGGTGTTGATCCTTTCAGGGCCGTCTCTACGACAGGTAAAAGGGGGCTCAGGACCCAAACAGTTTTCGGTAGCCCATGTCCCCGAGCCAGACATAGTCCATGTCCCCGAGCCAGACATTGTCCATGTCCCCGAGCCAGACATTGTGAATGCCTCCGAGCCAGCCGTAGTTCAGGCCCTAGCCTTAGTTCAGGTCTCCAAGCCAGCCTTAGTTCAGGCCCCGTCCTTTGTTCAGGTTCCCGATCCCGCCAATGTCCAGGCCTCCGAGTCAGCCTTAGTTCAGGCTCCTGTTCCCAATCTGGCCACCGCGCAGGTTTTGGCACTTGCGGGGGCTGCTGCTCTAACCGAGCAGTTCGCCTCCTTCGCTGCTGGGCTCTCGACGCTGCAGCAGCACAGGCCGGTCCCTTCCGCCGCTGGACTCCAGAAGCCGCAGCCGCATCCTGATTTAGCCGCTGGGCTTTCCACGCCGCATCCGCATCCTGTCTCCGCCGCTGGGCTTTCCACGCCGCAGCAGCTCCAGCCGGATACCTCCGCCGCTGGGCTTTCCCCGCCGCAGCAGCTCCAGCCGGATCCCTCCGCCGCTGGGCTTTCCCCGCCGCAGCAGCTCCAGCCGGATCCCTCCTCTGCTGGGCTTTCCCTGCCGCAGCAGCTCCAGCCGGCCATCCCTCTAGCGCCCTGGAACCATGTGACTTTACCTCCTAAGCCCTTGCCTCCTGCGCCCACGGCCCATGTGCCCGTGACTCCTGCACCCACGGCCCATGACTCCTGCGTCCTCGTATCCAAAGTCTCGGCCCCAAATCCAGCGTCATCGCATCCAGAGTCTCCGCCGCCTCCAGATCCAGCCACATCACATCCAGTGCCTACGTCTTCGCCTCCAGTGTCTACATCTCCAATGTCGCCATCTCCGCCTCCAGTGTCTCCGCCTCCTGACCCTCCGTTGTGGCCTCCAGAGTCTCCGTCGCTTCCAGAGCCTCCGTCTTGGACTCCAGTGTCTTCGCCGCCGGAGCCTTCGTCTTGGCCACCTGTGTCATCGCTCCCCGATTCTCCACCTTCGCCTCCTGTGTCATCGCTCCCAGTGTCTACATCTCCATGTTTGTTGTCCCTTGCCTTGTCTACGTCCTTCGTCCCTCTGTCTGCTGTTCGTTGTCTGTTTCCCTTTTTGTACTTGGTGATTCGTCCCGTTTTGTTGTCCCGTGCCTTGTGTCGTGTCCTCGTCCTTGTTTGGTCGTCTGGTAGCCGTCCCTTGAGGGCGGGGTACTGTAATGTTTCGTGATCCCAGTCCTGTGCTAATCTCGTCACTTCATGTGTTTACCTTGTATATCAAGCCTGTTTGCCCGTCACTCCCTGCCAAGTTTTTCCCAGTCTCGTTAATTCCACCTGTGTCTGTGTAATCATGTCTAATGTGTTGCACCTGTTCCTCGTTGTTGTATGCCAATGGTCTGTTCTCCTGTCTTGTCTACCTGTGTATTTAGCCCCAGTATTTTCCTCAGTCCTATGTCGGTTATTGTTGAAATGTTGTGTTGCTCCCGTGTTCCTGCCTTTGTGCCCCTTTTTGTTTCACTTTAAATAAAACCTTGTTTACGTCCACTACTTGTGTAGCGTTTGGGTCCTTACCTCAGTGCGATCGTGACAGATTGCTTCTCTTTGGCCCACTGTAACCTTGTTTTCTTCTGTTTAGGTATCAGTGCCGGTTTCGTTTGGCTTTTCTGTATGTAAATCTAATTTCTTACAGTTCTGTCACAGACATTAACTCCTGTTTCCGCCTATTTGTTTTTCATTTGTTTTGTTGTGCATTTTCTATTTTCAATGCATATTGTTTTTAAGTTTTCTATCTTGCCGCTGTGACGTCTTTCGTGGTCTACCTGCATGTTTTCCTTTTATTACCTTTCCATGTTGTTTATACTTGCACCAAATTTTAGACACAGCTGACTGGGAACAACCAACATCTTTTGCCACACTCTGTGTTGGATTTCCATGTTGAAGGAGTTTTATTATCCTTTTCATTGTTTGAGTTGACAGCTCTCTTGTTGGGGCCATGTTGCATTTCAATTAATCAAGTCCAACATCTCGTTAAGGTCTGAATGCACTCTTTTAACAGCAGACTAATTTGCATATTCAGAGCTGGTATTTGCATTACAAATAGAAAATGCAAGGTGATTCCATAATTCTTTCCTCGACTTCAAGTGATTACATAATTATTTCCTCTACTTGATTTGGTAAAAAGTATGCCATTCCTTAAAATTATTTCATTTAGTTTGTTAAGGTATGTGTCATGAAGCCAACATGTTTAATGTGTTAATTTACTGTGAAGTAAAGAACCTGGGTGAACATCCTCTAAGTGTGATTCCATTATTTTTGCCAGGGATTGTATACGTAACACACGCACTATTTTATGGTATGCCTGTTTCTCCGCCTCCGTTACTTTCATGGCAATTGCAGACCAGGGAGCTAACAGTCCACGGTGAAAGGCCAAGCACTTGTCCATGTCACATCGATATTGCTAATGCCAAAATAATTACTTGGTTTTCATGGAATGTGTAAATAAATGTGTCCTTTACAGTGAGCTTAATCCATGATAGATGTATCAGGACATACTAAGAATGTTCTGATCTTAATTGGTAACACATGAATAAGAATTAATGCTTTAATTCATAAACTAGCATGAATACATAAGTAATACTTAATACGTTCATGCATCAACCATTAATAAGGAGTCCATGTGATTAACAGTCACATTATTTACTATTTAAATCCCTAATCTACTGTGCATCTGGAAAGTATTAACAGCGCTTCACTTTTTTCACGTTGTGTTACAGCCTTATTCTAAAATGGATTAAAATAAAAATTATCTTCAAAATTCAACAAACAATACCGCATAATATAGTGAAAAAGTTTGGGCTGGGCCACTCAAGTACATTCACATAGCTGTCCCAAACCCACTCCCTTTATCTTGGCTGTGTGCTTTGGGTCGAACCTGTTCCCATGTCTGAGGTCCACAGCAAATTCAATCTTCGTTTCATCAGACCATAGAATTATCTTCTATATATGTGTATGTCAGTGATGGGGACTTGAGTTTGCAACTTGGACTCGAGTTGCACTTAAGTCGCACACACAGTGACTTCAGACTTGACTTCAGAGACTTGAGACTCGACTTGGACTCTAGATGTGGGGCTCGTGAACAAGCTATTTTAATAAAGGAATTGTAGAAAAGTAATTTCCCATCTTTATTAAGCGCGTAACATACTTCCTTCTCTTGCGGATGCGTCAGTGCCTTGTGGGTGTGAAGGCTTCCATATACGCTGCGCAGTTGGCGTGCAGAGGTCCGTGCGGACACAAACGTTGTAAAGCTTGCGGTGGGCGCTATTGAGAGAAGACCTAGAGAAGACAAGTCATTGTAATTGAGGTCAACATGTATGAAACATTGTAACTGGTGTAGGCCTATAATTTACATAACAGCCACCACCTAGGCTATTTGTTTGATATTAAGCTGAAATTGCTATTAGATTATTCCCTTATAGTAGCAATTAAGATACATCATAGCCTATAGCCCCACATTCCTGAAAAATAGGTGTACACATACAAAATCCTAATTTAAACACTGGCTACAGCCAGAGCCTTCCCTGACAGAACCATCCATCCATCCATCTTCACCTGCTTATCCGGAGTCGGGTCGCGGGGGCAGCAGCTGGACGTACCTGGAACACCTCCCAAGGGAGGCGCCCAGGAGGCATCCTTACTAAATGCCCGCCCAGGAGGCATCCTTACTAAATGCCCGTACCATCTCAACTGGCTCTTTTCAACGCAAAGGAGCAGCGGCTCTACTCCGAGTTCCTCACGCATAGCTGTGCTTCTCACCCTATCTTTAAGGGAGACGCCAGCCACCCTCCTGAGAAAACCCATTTCGGCCGCTTGTACACGTGATCTTGTTTTTTCGGTCATGACCCACCCTTCGTGACCATAGGTGAGGGTAGGAACGAAAATTGCCCGGAAGATCGAGAGCTTTGCCTTCCGGCTAAGCTCTCTTTTCGTCACAACGGTGCGGTAAAGTGATTGCAATACCGCTCCCGCTGCTCTGATTCTCCGGCCAATCTCCCGCTCCAATGTCCCCTCATTCACGAACAAGACCCTGAGGTACTTGAACTCCTTCACTTGGGGTAAGGACTCATTCCCTACCCGGAGTAGGCACTCCATC
>JAODTR010006542.1:0-10746 GCA_025399935.1 Amblyopsis rosae | reverse complement strand
AGAAAGGCGAAACCAAACACAGGTTTACACTAGTGAACAGGAGCGCAGGGAGAGTGGGAGAATGCCTAAAGGCAAACAGCGCTGTGTTCATTAATGTGCAAAGCAAATGGAATATAGTAAAGATTAAAGATGTATATATAAAAACACATCAATAGAGGAAGGAGTCCTTTGGTTGCTAGGAATTTAAATAGGCGTGAAAAAATTGACCTCAAAATAACAGATTTAAAATATTCCTAAGGCTGATTAAAAATCAAGTTAATGAAGAAAAATAAAAATCTGCATAATGAGCTGAAATCGCAAACGCCGCAGCTTCTCGCAGGAGAGATGCATTGATCTGCATGAAATTAAAAAGTATGAGCGTCGCTGTCCATTTCATTTGCAGCCATGGGATCTTATCTCGATGCTGGATGGGGGAAAACTAACAGTAGGCCCACACACTTTGTTCCAAACACCTTGTATCGATGAAGGTGATCAAAACATACAGTAGTGTGACTGCCTACTGCATTTATCATTTCTTTTATTCTGATTATCCATCATTTCCTGTATACGAAGAGGAGCACAGACATTGGCATTGTTTGGCATAGACACAAACGCTTTCCCTCATCCTGCTACAGTACTTAAGCCGTAATGAACTTTAGCATGGAAGTACTTGGGCATGACTTTGTCTCAGAGCGATGCAAATGGAATGGCCCTCCCCCCGACGGGTTGGAATGCACCCAGCTGGCCTTTAAAAGGTGATAATTGGAAAATACAGGATGCAGCCGGATTTGTGGGCGGGACCTTGTGTTCCACCGTGTTAGCCATTGCATGGACGGAGGTGGAGATGGGGAGAAATGTAGGTAGTATAGTAGTATAGTCGCACCCAGGCATATATACTGTTTGTTTGTGTGTTTTCTGCTCACGCGGCTGTTCGCACCACCATCTGCTGTGCTTTCCGTGTATTGTATAGTGTTTCTGTGGTGGTGTTGTTTTTTTTCCCCCTTTCTTTCTCAACGCAAACAAATCCTCCTCAAGGGAATCACAATGTAAAGTAAACACATTAGCATGCTAGTTCAATAAGCCTCTCTCGGGTGATAAAAGAACACAAGTAGTAGTGTTGTGTGCAGCACCGGAATATGGCACATTGGTGTCAAATTGTCAATAGCATGTCAATTGCGCACATACAAACAAACCATCTAAAACAAAACTGTAAACAATATTTTTTGGATGTTTACATACTTTCCAAAGTGAAAATATTGGAATACACTCTACCTGCTTGGTCTCCGTGTCGATTTGATAGATTTGTTTTGTAAATAAGCACACGGTGCCGTTCTCGGTACAGTTCGATGACAAACACACTGGCTGTGATTCATAACGCCTGACACAGCATTCCATTCCTTCTGGGGGAAGGAAGGAAGGGGGGGGAGTTCTTTCCTTTACAAGGCTAAATTCAAAGCACTTCTCTACTCTCCTTGTGTTAGCCTAACCTAGCGTAAGCCCGTGCATCCGGTCTCCGTTACGGTATCCTCCTCGGAGGGATACGTGACAGCGATAAGGTTCTATTGATGTCCAGCTTTACCACGGGTCCTCTAGAGAGAGACAGAGGCAGGAACGAGGGAAAGCTGCGCTGCTCTCTGAGCTTCAAGGTGGATTTAGGACTTAAAAGACTTGAAGCACTGCCAACGAATGAAACCTCCTTTTGTTTATGAAGCTAATTTGTAAAGGTTTAGCTCATCAACAGGGATAAAATAAGAATAAGAATAACAAAGTAGTATTTTTGAACTGAGCAAACATAATGACGGGGTCACAAGGCTGTAGAGTCCAGTCAAAACAGCCTGCCGCATCTCAACCTGCCTGCCCGGTGTCAGTAGGCAGGCATTTCCAGCGTCAACACGCCACTGCCTGTTCCACGCACTGGCCAGGAAGCCCTTCAGTAATTCCAAATGGAATCTTCTTAATGACTTCCTGTAGTCGAGCTTGTGTGTGCTACCTGGATTCTAGGCGTCGGCCCTCTTTTTTAAAATGTTTTTTCTTTATTTTTTTGTTGCCGTATCCCTAACCTGTGACCTATTGGGAGTACGGTAGTGTTTTTAGAATCACCACCAGCACTGATGGGAGGTAGTGCCGTCACTGCTACATGTGACTTCTGGCAATACTTCTGTCGGGAGAGATTTAGACAAAGGAGAAACACATTTTCCCCCATTTTACCTGACAAATGACAGGGTTATTTTCTTATTATTTGTTTTCCAGGGTCATCTAAAAACCTCCGCTCCAGAGGGGAGGAGATGGGAGGGGGGAGGCTATGCACTGGAGTCAAACACGTCAAAAGCTTGACAGTGTTTCCATGACCCTCCTTACAGAGGAAGGAAATGGCTACTGCCCACTACCACCTCGTACCACACCTATTCACTGTAGAAATTTGACCAAATAATGTCCTGTTCACAGTGTAGCTTGTTCTGTGTTGACCCTATCAAAACATATTTGTCTATTCAACAATATGAACCTTCATTAAACCGTGATTTTGTTTTGAAGAAGTAACTAGACGGACACTTTTTATTCCGCAGATTTCAGCTTAAACCTTAAGAATCTGAGCTGTATTCAGTAGCTTGCTTGTTTATTCGAACACACGGGCTGCAGCTTGGCTAAAGTTGGGATTTGACCTTCAGAGAAGGTCAGCGTTATTAGCCTCAAGCTCTCCTCTCAACTGCGACGTCTCACTCTCGTTGAGTACGTCCAAGCCCTTCAGGATGTCATGTTGACGCTCCTGCACAGCGTGAAGTCTAAGGGCAAATTGAGTGATAGCTCTCTGTCCACCTGACATTTCGGCAATTTACTTTAGTGTTGGTCTACTGCACCTAACCTTAGACCTCTGTGTGGTCCTGGCAGTGTACCCTGACCTTACAGGGTGATTTCACATTTCATGTAGACGTATTGTCTTCTAATTACTTGAGATTATTTTAGTTAATCGGCCCTGACACGTCTCCACAGGGTACGCCAAAATATCTTCTTACCATATGGTATGGTATTTCAAATGTGAGTGATTAAACAACGTCCCAGATCAGGATAGCAGAAGGTCGTGTTCATATAGCTTTGTTTTCATATGGCTTGCTGACTAATCAGTGGTCGTGTTGTGGTGAAACACTTGCACAAGCAGGTAATGTTTCCATGGTGTGCGAGGTTCCCACAGCACAGAGCTGTGACAAGCCCTCGTTGCATTACAGCTTTGGCTACAAGAAATGTGTTGTTGATTTAATTATGTTGTGGTTGGATGGGGCGGCAACGTTGTTGCTGGCTTTCCTGCTCCTAGTTGGACTGTCACTTTTTAGAAGACATTTCCAATAATGCTGTGGTGGAAAATGAAAATAAAATGTAAAAAATAATACAAAATAATTACATTAAAATACTTCTTACCTTTCAGACGCTTTTCCATACCCATCTTTTTTAAATATATATATATATATATATATATATATATATATATATTATTCCTTATACTTTTGTACATTGAGTTTCAGTGTTGGGGTCAGCAAAAAAATGTAAGGGAGGAGACAATGAGGTATTAAAAATGGGGTGAGATAAGGAAGGGGGGGGGGGGTGGTGGCAAAAATATACCCCCCTCCCATTTTCCCCCCATTACCATTTGCATTTATTATTAATATGTGGAAGTTAATTTAAGGATGATCACAATAATATTATTCTGCATAAAGGTGATCATAAAACATTTATGTAGCTATAAACATTATATTGTTGTTGCAATGGTAAGAAAGTTACTGGAGAATGTCTGAGGCTCTAATTTAGTAACTTCAGTAATGTTGCACTGAATGGAAAATTTGAGCTTGTCTGAGGGTGTTTTTTTTTTTTGTGGAGACTTCCTGGTGTTTCAGGATCAATCGGGCTTAAGCCAGTCTTAATTAAATGCGCAGGGTTGGGCAGAATTTAAGGCAAAAGGCAGCTCTGTTGGCAAAAAGAATGAGGTGTCTACATTCGAGGACATCGGGAAATCGGGCAGCTTAATTCCCTGAAACTCAGAATGTTGTTGTTCAGAAAACTAGTTAGCATTTTGCTCTCTTAAAATTTGATATGTCTAAAATGTATTTACTATATCTTTAAATGGTGGGGTTAGTGATTGCAAGCTAATAGACATTTTGTCAAATGTAATGGAATATCTACTCAGCGTCCACTATAGCTGTGTGTTACTGAAAAATATAATTGTGCACAGCCCTGGCTCTGGAACACAAACAAAAAAAAAAACACTACAGTAGATAGCCTTGGCAATGTTTGTCCAAATGGGGTGCATGGCATTAAAGGTAGAGGTGTTTTTGTTGTCTCGAGTTCAAAAATCTAAATTATTTCTCCAGAATCCCTGACTTCACCTATTTAATTCATACATAATGTTCCAGTGGTACATTGTTCAAGCCTTTTGGTTATTTTTATTTAACGCACCTGTTGAGGTTGACACAATTGAAATTGTGTTGGAATCGTTCACAATCACAATAACATTGATGTTTAATGTTGAATAACTACTTGCCCAATCATTAGGGCAAAGCACACAGTGCCGTCATTATTATTATTATTATTATTATTATTTATTTATTAATTTGTATATTTTTTTATATAAAATTTTCTTCAGCTGATCAGGCTGAAGAATAAACTTTCAGTTTGTATTGGCGTTTGACTGAACCAGTAAATATTGATACTCATAGGGCATAGCCAGGCAGTGGTGGTAATAATTGATATCTGGAGCATACTGTGCAATGACATTGACTAAATGTGATATTGATAATGAAAATTTCAATAGCGATATTAAAACCACAAAAGATATGGGTAAATGCATCAGAATATATTCATAACATATCCAAACAACACGTTTTCAACTGACAGTAATATTGGACTGGTACAACAACAGTAATTCCAATATACCGAGGAGGCATTCTTTTTGGCCTCAGCCACACATCTTACTGTTCTGCAATGGACGCATCTCTCCACTAAATAAACTCAATTTTGCACTTCCTACAACATTTTCCATATGATATTGCCCAACGTGATATTGCAATAACGATACTGAATCGATATATTATGCACCCCTATGTGCAACTAACATGCATATTTTTTTTTGTTAAGCAATTACCTCTAATTAAAACTTGATTCATGTAAATGCATGTGATGTCATCAAATCACACACATTATATATTATATTACAATATTTGTCTGTCATTGTCCACTTTAACATGATTGATTTAAAATGATTGGGATGCTTTGCTAATAGCAATCAGACATACAGGTTGAACCACTTAATGGCTTTCTTGTTTTCTGTTAGATGACAGAATTCTTTGAGAAGTTTCTGTTTTGTATAATAAACAGTTGCAGTTAACGCAGTTCGCCACTTGGGGGCACAGACAACTTGCTAGGAAGACTAGTTGATCTTTTTGTGGGGCGTGAATAGTGAGGAAGGGGGGTCGGGGGAATCCATTAATTAAATGGAATAAGATCCAATAGACTCCGTACTCAGTCGAGACACACTGACGTCCCAAAAGAGAAGAAATAAGACAAATGTCACAGATGTCCTTCCGCCTTTGCCCCCCCCCCCCCCCCCCCCCTTCCCACACACACACTTTTTCCTGTAGTTTTGCAGAGTTTCTTTCCAAAATCCCGGCCTCAGACACACAGCGCCTTAGTTTGTTTAGGTCTCCTGAGCGGGTCTTACCAGTCCATCCATCTGTCAGATTTCTCTGAGGTCCGAGGGGTTGGGGGGGATGGAGTGGCTGTCTGTGTGGGGGTGTGTTGGGGGGGGGGGTGTTGGAGGATGGCGACACCGGCAACGAAAACGGCTTATTCCCGGCGTCCTTATTTGGCCTCGTCTCCATCACTGACCACAACCCCCCCCCCCCGACCTGTGCTCTTGCATACTCACTACTCGGCCAGCATCTTCCACCTCTCTGTGTCTCACATCTCCTCATCAACCCTTTTTTTAACCCTCTTTTTCTCCTGCCTCGCCTTTCTCCACCGGGTGGGAAGGGTACGGGGGGGGTGGGGGGGGGGGGCACCTGTGGAGTTTCTAGTTCCTCCATCTCTTTCTCCGCTGCTCCGTCGCTCCCTCCTCCTCCCCAGCTAGCTAGCGGCGGGAGCACGCATCACTAGCGGTAGCGACTTGCTCGCGCTAGCTAGCTGGGGAGGAGAGAAGCAGGCCCCCGTTGGCTTGTAACTGTGTTTGTTGTCGTGTCAGGTGAGCCGGCTGGGACTCCCCCCGCGGCGGTATCTGTGGCGTGGCGTGACGCGGCGCGGCCCGGGCCGCGGTACACCTGGCGGCTCGTAGCGCGTTCCTGTCAGCAAGGGGGGCTTACGTAACCGCGCCAACCTGTTTACGCGCTCAGGCTGTGCAGTGTCAGATGGTGCTGTGTCTGTGTGTGTGTGTGTGTGTGTGTGTGTGTGTGTGTGTGTGTGTGTGCGTGCATGCGTGCACGTTTGATACAGTGATTGTTTAGGGGTCGGATCTGTGTGTCCATATGCTTTGCTGGGGACACATTGGAGTCCTTTTCCTGGCCTCTTGCCAGTGTGTGTGCGTGTGTGCCCACGTGCACGTGTGTGAATGTGTGTCTATGGTCTATACACATGGGTAATCTTGCAAGATCCGTGTGTGTGCGTGTGCGCGCGTGCGTGTGTGTATTAGAAGTGACATCAGCATCCCAGTAGTGCCTGCGTTGCTCATTGAAATTCCCAGTAATCCCAGTAATCAAAGCCTCCTCCCTTTTATTGATATGCTTTTTTAATATGCCTCTGTGTGTGTGTGTGTGCGTGCGTGCGTGCGTGTGAGAGTGTGTGTAGGAGTGCACAGGGCTCCATATGGAAGGGGGGGAGGGGAGGACAATCCCCGCGCACGCTGGCCCTGCCGACGCCTCATTGGCCGTGAGGCTGCTTTAAAAGCAAACCTTCCCCTTTTTTCCTTCTCCCCTCCCCCTCTCTTGTTCTCCCTCTCTCCATCTTCCTCTCTCCTCTCCATATTTCTCTCTCCTTCTTTCTCTCTGTTTATCTCAACTCTCTCTCTCCATCCTCTCTCTGTCTCTCTCCTTCTCTCTCTCCTTCTCTCTCTCCTTCCCCCCCTCTCTCTCTCGTTCTCCCTCTCTCCATCTTCCTCTCTCTCCTCTCCATATTTCTCTCTCTGTTTATCTCTCCTCTCTCTCTCCATCCTCTCTCACTCTGTCTCTGTCTCTCTCCTTCTCTCTTTCCTTCTCTCCCTCCTTCTCTCCTCTCCGTCTGCCATTACAACAGGCCCAACGGTCAGAGAACATGTTCTCCTGTCACTATCTCATCCTCCTTCGCCTCCTGTTCCCCCACAGGGCACTGCTCCTCCTGATGGCAGCCCTCAGAGGGACCAGTGTCCGTCTCAGAATGCAAGCGAGCGCTAACGCCGATGGAAGTGAAAATTAACAATGCGATGATCACAGTGAATCGCCGGCGTTCCCACCTCACAGCCTCGCTGAAGAGATTAGTGACTGATCTCTAAAGAACTGCGACTGGGCAGATGACAGATATGCACATGAAGGCACGGTGAATTTTGGAAGTCACAGTCCAGGCTTATTATGAACTGTTCTCACTACAGTTTGACTTTGGCTAGTGACATTTTGAAAATGTTCTTTCTTGAACTTGCTCAGTGGGGATTTACAGTGTGTTCATGTTAAAGGATAAGGCGTAGACTCAGTTTATTTAAATTCTTCTTTCAGCACAGCCTACAAAAGTGGTAATTTAAAAATGTCCTTGTTTTTGAAGAAAAAGCCACGTGTTTAATTAAAATAATATCAGATTGATCAGAAATACAGACATTGATGCTTTAAACTGGTTGATACTGTAACTTGAAATAAAATATCTATATAGAGGCCCATTTTCAGCAAACCATAATGGAGTCACACCTGTGTTCTTCATTATAAAAGACAAATTTTTAATTATGAAACCCTGTTGCATTTGTTGGTTCGATTACAGGCTCCAAATGGCCAGAAACTTTCATCTGAAACTCACAAGTCTGTTCTCATTGAGAAGTGAAAGCTATTGTGTACGAGACATTGACAAGATCTGTATACTACTACGTACATTATATAGTGTACATGTTTCTGTATTAGCCCTTTAGACCCTAAGGCCTCAACATACTTGCCGTGCTGGGTGGCGCGCGGCCCTTCGCCTAGGGCACTTGCGGGACGCGTGTGCCTCGAGCACTACATACTCCACGCGACCTGGAATTGGTGTCCCCAAAAAGGAAGGGTGGCACTATACAACAGTTTTAGTTGTGTGAACTCCCGACTTTTCTATTGTTTTGACAATGTGTAGTGTACAACTCTGTTTGTTTGTTTATTACTTCTCAAGGAACACTGAATGTTTGGTGTTTCTTTCACGGAGAAAGAGCCAGCACATGCTTATTCTGTCGGTTCGCCTGATGAAGAAAATTTTGGAGTGTATCCTAGATAGCCTATCTCATACATCGGTCTTGCTGTTCACCGTTTGTAAATACAATTATTTAGTAGACTAGCAACCATTTCTCTTGTCTTTATATTCAAATCAGGCTGGATACTAGTAGGACAGTTATTGCATTGTTTTAATAAACCTCTAGACTACTCTAGAGAAGTGCACGTAATACTAATATCCAGAGACATAACATGGCAAGTCAATTTTAGAACGGCAGGTTTACAACCATCTTTCATTATTTAGTTTATATCCATTTTCTGTTTTAATTCTGCTTCCACAATTACGCTAGAATGACAATGGCCCTATTATTAAAGTCTACCAGCCAAGTGACATTTGGACGGGAGGTTTATGACCTTCGCACAGCAACAGAAACAGGCTATAACATGTTTTAATTCTGCAGTATTTACAGTAGCTGTTAAGCATGGCAACTTGTCAATGCCTAATGCCTCCAAAAACTACGCTTTTCTTCAGCGGGCAAACCGACCTTAGACTGGCTCTTTCACCACCGAACACGGCAGAGGCCTTATGGGAGACCAGTGTCGGTATACAGTAGCATGAGTCACTGTTGTTGTTGCAGTGGGAGCCAGCTTAGCTGTCATGCTGACACCCACACCGGCCACACCTCTCTGTCCGTTGTGCTTGCGTTAGGTTAGGTGTTAGGTGGCGGTGGGGATGGGGGGTGGGGTATTGGGGGTCAGGAGCCCTCTATTTTTGAGCAAACACTGAGCTGCTGACAGCCGCGAGAACCCAAGCTGTCCACCCCTCCCCTCCCCCCTCCAAAGCCCTGCATACACACACACCCCAACCACCCTCCAACAACCCCGTTCCCCCTTCCCGCCATGGCGTGGTGAAGCCGTATAAGTCCCGTTACTGGCTGTTTTACGGCTTGTTTTATGAAGGTGAGCCGACGAGCAGCTCCCGTAATGGATCCTGTCACTTTAACAGAGGCAGCGTTACCGGGAGAAAGGCCAGTGCTGTGGCGGTGGAGGGCAACCGGGGCCTGAAGAGAATGGGCCGGGTGCCTTTATGTCAGCCCTGCCGGGGCTTTGATGGGTGGATGACTGGCTGCAGGCTATCACTGTTACATTTAATGTCTGCTACCTTTTGTTGAGTGTTTGGGGGGGAAGGGGGGGGGGGGGGACATTATTGACATTTGACCTGTGTTCTTATTGCCACCTCCTCTTCGCTAATCAATTACCACATCGATCCATTAATCAGACGGGGTGACGGCCAGTGAGAAGGGGCCCGTGGGTACACGTGTGAAGCATTGTGGGATAGGCCCCGGGCTAGTGTGGAGGAGGGCCATTCACCTGTGGATCATGCTGCTCTGTGACCCCACCATCGCCTCAGCCAGCCCCAGACCCTCCTCACCTCCTCCCAGAACAGGCTCAGCCAGCCCCAGACCCTCCTCACCTCCCAGAACATACAGCACCCACACACACAATACATACCCACAAGCAACACAGACACACATAGACACACACAGTACACACACACACATAAATACAGCACCCACACACACAATACATACGCACAAGCAACACAGACACACACAATACACACACACACACACACACACACACACGCGCACACACACACACACATACAGTACACACACACACAGATACAGTTTTTGGTTAAAAGTTCATCAACAATCATGGAGCTAATTAGTCATTGCTATACTGTGTTTATTTTAATGCTAGGTTAATTTACACTGACGTTGTTATGAAAAGCAGCGTCTGCCTCCGCATGTGAGGTCAAACTCTAAATGAAGTGTTTTTAAGACGAATAGCACACGCAAAGACGCACAAACAGAATGCTCCATGTTAGCTTTGGGGGTGTTAAATATGACAAATGACAAGGGGCTGTTTTTCCCAGCTTTGGCTTTGGCTGGCAGCTTTGTGGTAATCTAGCGTGGTTTCTGCCGCATTGACGGCTTCCGCTAATGTTGGCGTCGACCGTTCAGAACCGGGACGCTTGTTTTCGTCCGCCATGCTGTTTCCATGGCGGCAGAGGCCCTTAATTGTGTTTGGGGTGCAAAGGGAAACACGTCAGACCCACAGGCAGCCAGCGAATCGGGACGGAAGCTATGGGAGCAGAAACCGCCACGCTTTGATTGGGTTTTTCTATTTAGTATTTTTTTGCTATTGATTTTGTTGTTGTGCGGTGCAACGTCTGTCTCCCTGGTGCTGAGCTGCCGCTGCCAAATAGTTTGCCAGCGAAGAGAAACATATTTTGGAGAGAGAGAGTTACAGGAAGATGGCCGAACCGTCCCGGGGGGGGGGGGGGGGGGGGGGGGGGGGGGGGGGGGGGGGG
>JAODTR010006541.1:0-10746 GCA_025399935.1 Amblyopsis rosae | reverse complement strand
GACAACACAGCCCTCAGGTTCATGGGGGCACCCAAACCTCTCCACCACGATAAGGTGATGGTTCCCGGAGAGGTACACACAATATGCAGTCAATTAATGCATTTCTAAAATGCTAAAATGTTTTTACAGATAAGCTTACCCAATACCAAAATGATGGATTTCTTGTATTTTTTACAAATGCTTGCACACATCATGTCAGAAATGAAGATGTTCAAAACTGTATATTTTATATAACGCCTCTACTTCTGCAACAACAGCAGCTCAAAATCTATATTGAAACAGCTGATAAACATTTCTGAATGAACATGAGATATAGCTTTATTTATTGTAATATGTGTCAAATCTATCAATCACGGCTATGTCTATTCTCCATCAGACATAGCCAGGTGTAACACTTTGAATTATATAGACAAACACAAAGCAGTAAAAATGATTGAGTTTATCTACTGGGGGTACAGAACAACTTTCTTAAAAAGAGAAATAAATAATAGTGTCTGGAGAAGGGAGAGGCGTAGTTGGCCAGGGAGGGGAAGAGGACCAGGGAGAGAAGTAGTTGGGCTAGAACAAGGAAGAAGGAGAGGTGGGACGAGAGGAGTGAGAATGCTTGGTGGTGTTCCAAGGAGAGCATACAGTCTTGCTGAATATTGTTAGCCTGGTTACCAGACACAATATTCACGTTGTGAATATGGCCACGTGTTCAGGTTTACGCCTCCTACAGGGCGTAAACCTCTGGTTGCAGTCATTTTTAAATTATTTGACAGTCTTAACCAATCAGCGTTGCTACAACTGTTTTGAACGCCTCATCTAGCTCTATCACCATTTAGAAACACCCTTGAGTTGAGCTTCTGTTGAGTTTTTGTAATGCGATCAGCTTTTAGTATTTAGGGATTCATTGTGCTATGATTGACTATGTTCCTCTTGGAAAGAAAACGCGTTCTAGTGTTTTGACAGAATCATGTGATGTTGAGTCAGGATTGCAGCGTTTTGAGTTAGTGTATATAGATAATGTTTTTTTGCATTTAGAAATACAGAGACAAGAAACAGTTGTATTTGGCTAATTGTGTGAGGTAGGTGTGTTGCCGTGTTGCTGAGTTTTGGAAACGTATTTTCAGTATAGGTAAGCGGTGGTTAGCGATAGAAAAGAGAATGTAATATTTTTTAATGTGTTCATTATTTTACATCAGGCACTTTGCAGGCCTACCCA
Organism: Amblyopsis rosae; assembly: GCA_025399935.1. Taxonomy (NCBI): domain Eukaryota; kingdom Metazoa; phylum Chordata; class Actinopteri; order Percopsiformes; family Amblyopsidae; genus Amblyopsis; species Amblyopsis rosae. The sequence continues at coordinate 9,542 of JAODTR010006541.1, read as the reverse complement.
ACTGAAGTGGTACAGGCATGAGGTTGCATTGTTTTCAATCCACAAAACCACAGTATGGCTCTCTCCTGCTGTAGTGGTCAACCCATGTAAGGACGTGTGCAGCCACCTGTGTCTGCTCCGGCCCAGCGGATACACCTGTACCTGCCCACAAGGCTCCTCTCTGCTAGGATTCAACTCCAACCAATGTGACGCAGGTACTGTACTGTAGACCTCCCCGCGAACGCCCTTCGACCTCTGCATTTTGCTGTCGTGATGCCTTCTCAGTCTCGTGCCCCGCACACGCATGGCTAACGTCTGTTGTCTCTGTTGTGACAATACCGTGGTGGTGGTGGTTGTTTGTTGTTGACGGTGTGTGCGTGCGTGTGTGTGTGTGTGTGTGTGTGTGGCCTTCACTCCCGCAGCCATTGAGTCTCCAGTTGTAATGCCCCCCGCATGCAGATGCATGAATGGGGGGACCTGCTACTCTGATGAGGGGGCACTGCCAAAGTGCAAGTGAGTTCAGCAGCGGACACCACTGGATGATGGTCTGAAATGTGTCATTGATGTTGTTTTGACATACTGTTGTAGACCAACCCCTTATATCTTTACATATAGCAGAAAGACAAAGAAAACTGTACACACAACCAACAGCATTGAAAACCACTGGTCCATTGTTACTGTAATAAGGAGCTGACCTGTATAATGGTTCTTTGTAGATGTCCATACGGCTATGCAGGCAGCTACTGTGAGATGGGCCAATCAAGGGGCGCCCCGGCCGGAACAGGTATTGCATTGCAGTGTTTATTGATGAACCAGCTTTATTCTTTATTCTCCATCATCTTTTCAGTTTGGCATTTTTCATCCCAGACCTCTTTAAAATGATTTGAGAAACTTCACTTTGCTAAACCCTGCTAAATCTCCTTTTATGAAATGATAAGTAGATGATATAGTAATATAGTAACGTGATGCTTCGTACAGGAGTATTAACAATAACAAACGCGTAATGTTTACTTCAACCAATGGGTTATTATAACATTACTAAACCCCTTGTTCTTGCATAAGTGCACCCAGCTAGATCTAAACAATAACAAGGCAGAGAGGGGCGAAGACATGCCCACTCAATGCTAACACCGCTCCCCCTCTCACACTGGAGGGCTAGAGGGAGGCAGATTAGTGGGGCGCTTTCCAATCCTGTGATGTCTCCCAAATCCTAAATGTCAAACATGTCAAAAATCAATAAAATAAAAAACATTTAGGTCTGCATTCTGTTGAACTGGACAAAATGAGGTGTGTAGTGAAATTAATGTTTTCTGTTTTTTCTACATTTAGCTGTAGCTGTTTTGCTAGTAGTAATTATCATCCTGATCACTGGAGCATTGGCTGGTGGCATCTTCCTCAACTACAAAAGAACAGGGTCTTTAATCCCCTCTATGCCAAAACTACCCAGGTATAGATGAGTTTCACTGCAGTGGTTCCCAACCTTTTCCCCTTGGAGCCCCCCCCCCATCCCCAGAGATAACGGCAGGCTGATCACATGCAAATGACGTGCACATTTATTTGAAGAAGAATTAGCCTATTGCTTAAATTATTCTGTCATTAATAGGCTATTATATTTAGAATTGCCCTGGCATTGCATATGAGTTGTAATAACATTTGAAAATGTATACATTTTACAATTAAATTATAGTCAAACATTTTACTGCATGTTTGACCTTAAAGCAAATGAGATCAAGCTCCCCCCAGAGGGGTGCCAAGGTTGGGAATCACTGCATTAAAGCATTTACAATACAGTGTCACCATGCAGTAGCATGTATACCTATACATGTTTGATGTTGTGCAGCCTTAGCAGCCTGGTGAAGTTTGGCGACACCTGGAATGGTGTGATGTTCCGCTCTGGTGATACTGTAGATCTCGGGCCCTCGCGCATAGGGGTGTCATTCATTGACACAGCCTTGCCTATGGTAAGTACTGGAGTGCGAGCATCACATTTTTGTCCTCTGCTTGACTCAAGAAGCTAAATAGATTTTTTTTTTGTTTTTACCCGGTTATTAACGGTACTCATTAACAGGGCAGATTAATTTTAAACTCACCAGCAGTACAGTTGTTTACAACAGTTTAAAATCAAAACGTGTTATTTGAGGTTATACTGAGGATTGGCCATATACTAATGACCTAGTTAACTTATTCAGTTAGCCAACTCATACTGTAGGGTCTAGGGTCCATTCAGAGTTGTGCATGGACCCTAGACTTGGGCAGCTGGCCACAAGCAGTACATCACATGAATATTGCTAACTAATTGTCAACTTAATATATATTTTTCTGCAGGAAGATAATTTTACCATTGAGGCTGGGCGACAGCCCGTCACATTTGAAAACCCTCTTTACGCCACAGTTGCAGGAATACATAATGACCCTGCTGTCATTCATGCCACGCAGGTAATGTTTGTCAAATGTTCTAGATGTCAAATCTGAAACTGCTCTCAGTGAAGTCAATGTCAGTCAGTGGGAAATCATGTTGCAATCCTTATTTATTTTACTTTTTTTTTGTTAACTGGTGAAAGGTCACAGTCAATCTAAGCGGTGAACAGATTGACAACAACTTTGTTAATCCAGCCTTCAACGCAGAGCAGGGTCCAGGCACTGTTCAGTCATCTACTGTTAACAAACATGTTGAGGTCAGACTCTCATCTACATTAATTTACATCCAAGGCATTTATAACTTATTGAATGTCTATATACTGTATACATTATATGCTATAATGTATGTTTTTACTCGTAGGAGTCCAAGTGGAGCTTCTTCAAAAGAAAATTAAAGCCTAGCACTACATTTGAAAACCCTGCTTATTCAGAGGTAAAGTGTTCAGTTTGAAGCGTAACCATTTTCACAGTAAACTGTATTATTTCGTGTTTGGACTGAATACACATTTCCACAGATGAAAGATGATAGGCCTGTAGGAAGCAGTGGTGACTGTTCTACATCTGAACCCTCTCCATTTGTTCCACCTGCCAAACCTCAGAAGGGGGACCGTCCAAGCGCCTTCTCACCAACCGAGGACAGTTTCAAAGACACAGCAAACCTTGTTAAAGAAGACTGTGACGTATAGCCCTACCCTTGCAGATGGGATACAGAACGAACACACACACACACACACACACTTTGCACAGAAGTAATAAGAATAATTTGTTTTATTTTTTGCAGCCTGTGTACAAAACAAGATTGCTTTAATACAAAGAGAGAAAACATGTATTTCTATAGCATACAGAAAAATAGGTCGTTCATGGCTATGCCTTCTGATATTTCTTATGCCAATTCTTGTTTCAATATTTTTATTTCTTTTAATTTGATGTACTATATGTATATCGTTGCACTGAAGCTGCTGATAAAAATGTTAATAAATGTTGTATATTTGTAAATTTAACAGTAAGATTTTGTCAATATCTTCTGGCAGTTTGAAATAGAAAATCTTATGAATAAAATTGCAAAAAATGCAAATCGTTTTATAGTAATAAGTTATTAATGATGTTCTGTATGATAATTTTTCCACTGAACATGTATTCAACTCATCGGTCAAGTTTATGTAGCTCATTTTAAATCTACAGTATAAAGCTAAATTGGCCATTTTCAATTTACCCATCTCTCCCTACCCAACCAACATTTATTTACCTGGACTTTCATATATGAATCACTGATCATATTTTAGTAATACCAACAATGGCCTATTTTTGTTTGGAACAATACTTGAATGTGTCTTTTGAGTTGTAGCGTTAAGGAGCAAACAACTATTAAAAAAAAAAATATATATATATATATATACATATATATATTATAAAATATTTTTCTTACAGAAAAACTTTACTTATAATTATATGGATAAAATAAACTGGATGAGTGATTATAATTAAAACCCCCAATTGTTTTTCTAGATGGAGAAATAAAATATAATTGCTGCTGAGGAATTAAAGAATAAAGCCCTTATTTTTCAAATAAAACTTTTAAAGTTTTCATTGAATATAGTTAGCTTTATAAGGTTTGAACATAGAGTTGATACATAATTGTCAGCATATACACTGCACCTCAATATACAGAAGCAATTGTTTTCAAACACATTATCATACCTTATTTTTGAATGTGGGGAAAAACCTTCTGGCGACGGGTGAGAACTGCACTTATGCCCTTTTGGCATTGAGAAATATATATTTGGAAAGCTATATTGTTATTTTAGCACATTAGATTTTTATTTCTTTTAGACAGTATGCTTTGTTGATATTGTCATCAGTGTCTCATAGGCCCCTCTGGTTCTCACCCCTCAATGTGTAGACTTCCTGCTTAATATCAATTATTATATTGCATAATATTACATATATAATACATGCCAAGAGCAAGTCTGCCCCACATTCATGAGGACATTTACCAGTAGATTGAAATGATCAGAGTGGTTTATGTGTATGCTAAGGATATTTATAATGTTGATTACAGCTATGTTCCTGTGCTATATTTCTTTTGAAATGTTATTCGCTACCGTTACGGGAGATTTTGAACACAACTGTCAACTTGTGGAACAAGCTTCGACATCATTAATAGACCATCCAAATTCGTTAAGATGTCAATATTCCAAGAAAAGACTAATGTATTGTGGATGAGCATCATAAATATGTTGGCTATGTAGTCCTACTGTATGTCAACTTATGTGTTTGCAACATCTACTTGGGATACATGGACTTTTGTGTAAGCTTTAGGCACAGGGAGTAACACTCTGACAACAACATCTATAACAAACAATGGGAGATAAGAAAGGAATCCAGAACAGTTTGGCGTCCCAGCTTGCTCCATAATGCGTTCGTGGGTGGCATGCCATCAAGGCGTGCTGTATACAGTTGGTAACCTTGGAGAGATCTCCACTGCAGAAGATTTCCATGGAGAAGACCTGGCCCTTCAGATCTATGATAAACAGTACAAAGTGTTTTATTATAACGCAATGATGCTTATTACAACTTTGGAAATTACACAGGCCTAACTTATCAGTGTTCCCTGGTTAAAACCATCTTGGTTTTTAATTTACATCACTTGTTAGTTTTTCAGACAGGCAACTGAAACCACAAGGCAAGTTAATCAATGTTCAAGTAGGCAGTTCAGTTCGGTCAATCAGTCTTCTGATTGGTCGACTGTGGTTGAAGGTGTTCCAATCTGCTTATGATTTGATTGACACATTAGCAGATAATGTCAATCACATCACCAGGCACCAGCTGCCTCACAAAGGAGTTGGCAAAGCGGAGGCAGAGCTTGCCAAATCAGGATGGCTTCACCAGGCTACATCAGAGGGCAATTAATAATGACCAGCTAACTACAAATCAAATAAAGCTCACAATCATCAAGGAATGAGGCCCCATAGGAATCTCTGACATCTTGAGGGAGCTGACCCCACAACCTCCTCAAATCTGGTTCAATGAGCTCCAGATTGGTCACCGCTGTCTTGAAAAAGCCAGGCTCAATGATGCTTACTTTGACACCGAAGTGGTGCATGTCCCTCCTGAAAAGCAATTGAAGATGGTACGTTACAGAAGTTACAGGTTGAGTAACATGTTTGTGTGTATGTAGTTTGCAGTACAATGTTTTGTATGAACACACAGAGATCCATTCAAGTTGATACCTAAGGCCGTTGGAGAAGGCCTCCACACCCCATTTAGACAGACAGTAGCCTCCACCAGCAAGGGACAGTCTCCCCAGCACACTAGCAATATTAACCACCCTGCCCTGGGCCTTCTTCAGAAGTGGGAGAAACTGAAGAGCCACGTCAATAACGCCGATCAGATTCACATCTAAAACCTTTGTGAAATCCTCCAAGCGCATCCACTCTGCTGGACCAATGGGCACTGACCTCCCAGCGTTGTTAACCAATCCCCACAGACCTGAGGGAGAACATAGAAAGTGTAAAATAGGTATAAAGATCCCTCACTTGTTTTTGTGATTTACAGTTAAGCTCTCATCAATAGACACTGTACTAATACACTACTAAAACTTAAGCTAGATCACATGTAAAAAAAATGTATTGTGAATTTATCCTCTATTGTCAAACATGCCGGGTTGTATCTTGAGATTCATTGTGGATGCCCTGCAGTAGTTCTCAGAGCCAAGCATTGGCGGTGTCAAAGGGGTGTCCAGGGTGGTACTGCCCACCACTGATATCTGGCCCCACCCCGGGTGCCACCCTCACATTTTATTGGCTAACACCTGACACGCCGTGCAGCAAAGTCTTCTGGAAGCTGCGATCAGAATCTTATCGCCCTGTATATTGCAGTTTTATATTTCGTATCATATCTTCAGAAAAGGTAAATGCTTGAAACATTTTTCCTCATAAACCAGACATTCCGCCGAAGAGAGTGGTATATAGTGTCTTTTTTGCCATAGTAGGGGCTCTACAACCTGGCGACAATGTCAGACATAAAATTTCTATTCATGTCATAGGTTCATACATTGAGGAAATTTATAAACGCAACACTTTTGTTTTTTGCCCCATTCATCATGAGCTGAACTTGAAGATCTAATACTTTCTCTATGTACACAAAATGCCTATTTCTCTCAAATATTGTTCACAAATCTGTTAGTGTGAGCACTTCTCCTTTGCCCAGATAATCCATCCACCTCACAGGTGTGGCACACCAAGATGCAGATCAGCATGAGTATTGCACAGGTGTGCCTTAGTCTGGCCACAATAAAAGGGCACTCGAAAATGTGCAGTTTCACTGTATTGGGGGGGTCCGAAAACCAGCCTTGGTGTGACCACCATTTGCCTCACGCAGTGCAACACGTCTCCTTCGCATAGAGTCAGGTTGCTGTTGTGGCCTGCTGAATGTTGGTCCACTCCACTTCAATGGCTGTGCGAAGTTGCTGGATATTGGCAGGACCTGGAACACGCTGTTGTATACCTTGGCCACCGCCTGGCCACGCCACAGTTAAAACTCTAGTTCTGCCACTGCCAAGACTTCCATTTTGCAGCATGCAGCTTGGAAGTGAAAGATTTATCAGCTTGGCCAATAGTTAAGAGAGTCTCACTTATCAGTCAGGTAGCGAATCTCCAAATTAATGACACCCTACAGTGTTAATAAATACACTAAGTGTTACACAGTCCTGAGGGAATTTGTTTCTGTCATCGTGTGTGTGTGTGTGTGTGTGTGTGTGTGTGTGGGGGGGGTTATCTGCAAATATCATTAGGAGGATGGTGAAGCAGTCAATCATCCCTTTATCTCTCCCATGGTGCTTCACTCTGACTGGCACACTATCTATTTGTACCCCATCTGTCCGCCCCCATCTCACCTCGCTCTCCGACCTCTGAGCTCACAAACTCCACCGCCCATCTGATGCTTGCACTGTCTGTAACATTAAGCAGAAGAGTCTTGAGTCTGGGGGAGGACTTGGAGGCCAAATCCGACGCAGCTTTTTCGGTGAGACAGGCTGCTATTACATAGAAGCCCCTTTGATCGAGCTGCCTAGCCAACAGGTTTCCAAAGCCGCTATCGCAGCCTGTGATGAACACATGCTTCTGGTGGACATCTTTGATTCTGTGTGAATCTCTGATGTACCAGGCAATGGCAATGACTGCAGTCAAAAGTACAGTGCAAGTACAAGCCAAGTGGGCCAGGATTTCCTAAAAGACACAATTCAGACAACACAACTAGTCACATACATGTTGGTGATTCCTCTATTAATGAGGAAGAGCTGGCAATAAGCTATACAAAAATCCACAATATGCTAACGTTGGACTATCCATTATTTGTCATTATTTAGATATTTAAAAAAAAATGTTGACTTACCTCTGCAAAATGTAAAAGTATATTATCAGACACCTGAAGGCAGATCAAGAAGTCAATAATTAATACAAATGAAAAACAAAGAAAACAGATTTCTATAGGCCTATGCCTACTTCAACTTACAGAAGGGATGTCTCCAGCCATCTCGTTGTTACCATAGGACCTACAGTATGCTAATTGTTTCTGTGTCCATCAGTTCCTTGTAGTTGCCTAATTCTTATCTCTCTATTTTACAAAGGGATTAGAATATTGATCAAAATCAGGAGCAAGGCACCCAGAAACTGCATTCAAACTAGAGCTTGTTGCGATCCCGAGTCCACGTGAGTAGTTTGTTTACAGTATAGTTCTTTTAGATATGTTAATGTTTCCAATTCGGGTGCACACCAATATTCCAATACACCTGATTCAAATGAATGGCTAACCACCCATTCATTTGAAGTATGAGTGTTGGAGCAGGAATACATCTAAAGCATGCAGGGCAGCGGCCCTCTAGGACCAAGATTGGGGAACAATAATGAGCATATGCAGGAACTTTGACATTGAACTGATATTTTTTTTTTGTGTGGCAGAACTCAATTACAATGGCACACTCTTCACTGTCTTGAGACTATGGGAGCTATATGCTGCAAGAAATGCCAAAAGGTCTATGTTTACTTGTTTAGGCTTATTTTGCTGTAGGCTAACACCACAACAAAATGTGAATAAAAGCAAATGTGGTCAGTTCATCTCCCATAATTTTTTGATTATAACGTTGGCCTAAAGTTTTGGAGGCCTAAAGTAGCCAGTCATCATCACATAATTCATCGTCTTGAAGTTATAGGCGCTCACACCATTTCAAAACTCATGTAGCCTACTGAAAATATCTAGGCTGTCAGCCAAATAAATCAAGCACTGCTACATTCTTTAAGAGTTGTTCAAGCCTCTACACACCCATAGTGGCCTGTAATTTGAGCTTTGGCAATAGCCTACAGCTACACACGACTGAAAACATGTTTTACCTGTAATAGTTCGATGGTCATAGATAATCGTGCTACCTGTTAAGGCTGTAAGGCTACAATTTGCTGATTGGACAATGAGATACGTCATTGACATGGTGTATGCTAATGTGGTAAATGCATAGAACCGTATACCTAAAAGTTTGCAATTTTTACAGAATTATTGAAAATGTGTAATGCTACAATACCATAAAAAATTATTTTTTTGGCAACAGTTGGCTCTACTTTTGACAGCATTGATGCATCATGAAATATGTAAAATCAAGTGATTAAAACTTAAATCAATTACAAATCACATCATCAGATCTAACAAAAAAATTATAATGTAGGACCTACATAAAAGACAAAGTAAATAAATAAACGTGAATGTCCAGGCTGCACAAGCACGCAGATTGATCGTTGACTTTGATAATTTTGTAACATGGTATATAAAACCAAACATATTGTGGCGTAAGAGCCCTCCGACCAAGCTAGCCCAATGAACACACCTGGAAGCGAAGTACAACTCTTGTAGAATCCTGTTTATTGGTACAGAACCGAGCAAAAAGGGCTGCACCCAAAACAAAAGGAGAGCGAAAAAATGACAGACACTCCCGCTCAAAACGATTCCTTCAGTTTTCGCGCGCGCCCTTCAAGTTCGCCCCCCAGCCAGATCTTAATACCTCCCCCATAACAACTGGTGCAACCCCCCATTAAACTGTGTACCTTAATGTCCAATCTTTAACCCAAGAGGTCGCTACACTGCCCCCCTCCCACAAGAAT
>JAODTR010006540.1:0-10746 GCA_025399935.1 Amblyopsis rosae | reverse complement strand
CGACACCACAGAAGCACTAAATAACCCAATCCACGACACACCTCCCAGAACCTCCAATACTGAATCCTCGACCAGTATATATATAACAAACAATTTACACTGTAAAAAAAATGTTTATAACAAACAATATATACACTGTAAAAATTTCACATTTAACAAACAAATTACAAAGGAAAAAAAAGAAAAAAAGGAAAGGTACAAAATGGCCACCTGACCCATTACACCCCGGAGCTCAATCCTAGTGTTCTTAAATTTTCAGCGAAGAGACTCCACCGCCGGTGGTCTACTCACGCTTTACAGACGACACCCTGCAGGAAAACATCCAGGGCTTCAGAGAGCGGACTGCCTTGTTCAAAGAGAAGGTCATTGACCCCTTCGCCAGCTCTCCCGAAGTCAGCCCGCCTGTCAGTAAGTGTTTTATTGAAACTTTATTTAACCATTACCATTGTTAGTCTGGGTCAAGGCAATGTACACCTAGCCTTTCTCACGGCAATGATCTCTCGAGCTTCAGTTAAATTTTGCATAGAATTTAATTACTAATTTAATTATTTTAATTACAAGAATCAGTCTAGAAAGCTTAGGAATCATTGTGAATGTGTCTGAGTAGCAACTGAACTTGCCAATCAGCATCGTGTTGATAGATATATACGGACGAGGTTTAGGTGTGCCGACTGCGAAAATTACCAGATGGATCATCCAATCAACTGCAAAGTATTTTGTGCCTGCCCTTCACACACAGTGTAGATGCACAGCTCCCCAGATGGACTTGTGACTTCACAACAAACTCAAAGCACAAACGGTTAACTATTTGAAAATGTTTGTGAATGCAACCGGTCCGTCTCGACCCCGGACGCAAACCCAGTTTCCCAGGTGTAGAGAGCAGACATCTTAGCAAGAGAGTGTCGTTGCGGTGTCGGAGAGTGAGGTTTACACACAACTTGCTGCGCAACACGACCGGCTTGCCACAGTTACACCGGCGTTCGCCTTCGTTCGACCATGTGAGCGCAGCCCGGCTACGCACCCTCATGCTGTGGTAGCTAGCGCTGACAGCCACCAGACGCAACTGTCTCCCCCTTGCCGCTCAGCGCCAATCCTGAGGAAGGACGACTACGTCCGACTGAAGGAGAAGGAGCGTGCTGCCAAGGAGGAGGCCGACCGGACGAAGGCGGACGAGATGGCCAAGAAGGTGGAGGAGAAGAAGAAAGACGAGGAGAAGAGACTGGAGACGCATAAGAAGGCGGAGGAGGAGAGGCTGGCGGAGATGGCCTTGAAGGCGCACCGGCTCCTGCCCAAACTCGTGGCCTGCTTCGATGTCCTGCTGCGGCCTCTGGAGGACAAGATGGACGCCGTGCTGGGAGATACTATAGACCCCTTAGGTAGGCTTCAAGGCTTGTGTGAGTTCCATAGCTCTTTCCTTGTGTGTGATGTGATGACTTGTCATGAACGTCTGATTCTGACACACAGACCGATGTAAGCTCGACAGCACTATCAGGATTCAGGAAATAGGGTCGGTTTTCATTTGCTGTCAGCACTCTCACAATATAATACGTTATTACACTTCCGACGTTAATGCACTACTTTATTGACAAATTTCAGTCTTTCCATTTATTTTAATCATTTACTGTAGCCTACTTAACAGATTTACAAGACCTGCTAACAGCCAGACTAGTGTCTTTATGTTTCCCAATGAATCCTGCAGTGCAAATCTAACGTCTATTTATAGTACACCTTTAGGAAACACAAAGTCCCTTTGACAGACAAAACAAAGCGGAATAGATTTAGAAGCAATTAGTACATTTGAACATACATTAAATAAGGTCAAACAAATTTTAACTTATACTAAACATGCTTAAGTAATATAAAAGGTGAAGATAAAATCATATAAATACGGTGGTTTGGTTTCAATAAGTGATTTACTTATTAGAATTATTATTATTCGCTTTGGTTTTTAAGCCTCTGCTAAATGACAAAATGTAAATGTGATCAGTACTTAGGGTTGTGTGTTCCTTCTCTTATTATTGACATATTACTATCTGCCGTTTCCCCCCCTTACCCCCCACCTTTCAAGATCGCAGATATATTACCTGGCTGACCATCTTAGCCATTGCGTACAACTACAACATTTGGTTTGTCACCGCCCGAATGACCTTTCCTTACCACAGTCCAATCGCTAACCCCTTCTGGATATTTTTTGATGTCCTGGCTGACGCGGTCTACATCGCTGACATCGTGATCTGGCAGCCCCGTCTTCAATTTGTCAAGGGAGGAGACGTCATTGTACGTTGGCAGGCATCGTATAGGCTGGATTGTACAGTAATGTGTGTGTGGTGTGTGTGAACAGAAATGTTCTTACTTTGCAGACAAGCAGGGCTGTTACAAAGACACATTATCGGGAAACGTTTCAATTCAAGGTGAGAATGCTGTTAGATGTAGGCAATCTCACATGTGACACTGCAGTGGTAGCCTAATGTTTTCCATTTTCGGAAGAAAATTACCATTCAGTAACTACCATTCATTACATAGCATCCCGACACACAATAGGCTACTATAGCTTACATCCGTCCATCACCAAGCATCTATATGTGAATGGTACAGTATTACAAAGTTAAACCTGATGGCACTCATTATTCCGGTCTAACTTCTAACATGACCTATTCAGCTATTGACAAATGTATTAATAAGTTGCTTTGGGGAAATTTTTTACTAAATGTAAATGCCGCTACAGTTTTTGTTAAGTAGTTTCTTTCAACCGAGGGATTTTACAGCTGTCGGAGGCAAAACATTACAACGTGAAACCAAACGATGCAATACAAAACGTTTATTGTGTAGTTTTGTTGTTAGGTTACATAAGAGCTTTCACACAGACGTTTCTGACCCACAAATAAACGTATTTTAGTGTCCCATTTAATCTACGTAAGTGAAATGTTTTTTTCTCTGTGCAGACAGACATTCTCAGTGTCATCCCCTTTGACCTCCTCAGCCTGCGCTTTGGGTTCTTGTCCGTGTTCAGACTGAACCGTCTTATCCGGGTAGGTCAGGAGCTGATACTGAGTGCCTCGGCTATAAATGTGGTTATTTACTATAGACATTTGACAAAATGAAAATATTAATATGTGTGTGTTTGATCTCTAGGTTGATTCCTTCTTTGAATTCAGTGATCGACTTGAAAGTATAATGGCCAAGGCCTACATCTGGAGGTAATAATAATAATAATAATAATAATAATAAAAAAACATTTTATTTCAGGACGCCTTTCAAAACACTAAAGGACATCTTTCATTGTCCACAGGCAAATATAGAGTTCAATATAAAAAATTTGGTTAAGATATATAATACAGTTTTGGACTTCTAAGGCAGGAACATACACTGTAGAAAGAATATACAATTAAATAAAAAATATTTGGGAAGTATATATATATTCAAATATTCCATTCTTATTGGGAGGGCAGAGAAGAAAAGTGAGAGTGGAGCAGAAGGTCAAATGCTATAGGCATCCCTGAAGAGATAAGTCTTGAGAAGCTTAGCATAAGAGGGGACTGGTAGCATGTCGTATTTGCAGGGAAAGGGGGCAGAGTAGCTGAAGGCCCAAGCCAAGCCTTCATGGTGGAGAGGTGGAATGGGGGGGTGACCAGAAGTCTCAAATATTACTGTAGTACATTTGGAATTTATTTATGTTCATTTTTCTTATTTTCTGAGGCATTGACAGTCAGTACATTTAGTGCCCTGGAATGTTTGTCATTCTCCCGTACAGAGTGGTCCGCACCACAGGCTACCTGCTTTTCGCCCTCCATCTCAACGCGTGCATGTATTATGTGGCCTCGGTGTACCAAGGCTTCAAATCCACCAAATGGGTGTACAACGGGATTGGCAACGCGTACGTACATATTCTGGATTCACTCTGAACACAGACATGCACACAAGCTGTCACTCTTTACTAGGGATAGCACCGATACGATACTGAGATCGGCAATCGGTCCAATACTGACTTAAATAGCTGGATCGATATCGGTGACAATTGGACAGTTGTAACCGATCCATGGGGCTGATCAAATTAAATTAATTTACGCACGTAGGTCTACTGTCAAGCATCAGCCATGTCTAACCTACTCAGGCCACACTATCAGCAGCAGGTTTATAAAATGCATCTAGTTCCTAAAATAGAGATTGACTTTCATATACTTTGCAACTAAACTTAAAACTTAATTTAACACTGGAATCAGATCAGTACTCGGTATCGGCCGATACCCAAAGTGCCGGTATCTGTATCGGTATCGGGACTAAAAAACTGGATTGTGCCATCCCTGCTCTTTACTGCCAAGTTGTTGATACTTATTTTGTGTTCACTACGGTAAGCTAGTGCAGTGAAACAGTAGCTAGCATGTTGGTTACTCTTTACCTGTGTCCCAACACAGGTACCTCCGTTGTTACTACTATGCCGTCTGGAGCCTCATCAACATCGGCGGTCTTCCGGAGCCCCAAACGGTCTTTGAGATTACCTTCCAGCTGATCAACTTTTTCCTGGGTGTCTTTGTATTCTCCAGTCTGATCGGACAGGTGGGTTGGCATCAATGTGATTGGCTCTATATGTTGGTCTCTTTGCAAAAAAGAAAGAGGGAGAGCCAGATAATCTAGGTGAAAGGTTGTAGGTTCAATGAAAATAATATTATGACCACATGTGCATAATGGCATGCTGATTGGGCCAGTTAGTACAGTGGGATTCAAAGTGCGGCTCAAAGAGACACATGATTATTTTGAAATCTGATGACTTCGATTTCTTTTTACCCTGCCTTTAATGGTATTAATGGCTATGCTATATTTATTAGGCTACATTACGCTACTATTGCGTGTACAAAGCTCCATTAACCCCATCTCTCCAGATGAGTCAGAGCTCCTGGACAAGATGCCCCTGGTGATGAGAACGGCCATCGCTGTGGACATCAGCCTGGCCACCTTCCAGAAGATTGCCCTGTTTCAGGTCAGTGAGCGTCCGCTGTCCCCCCCCCCCACCACCACTTTGCCCCTTTGCCCCTTTGCCCCATTGCCCTGCCTTTATCAACATCTACATCAGCCCTCGTTGGTACCAACAGGGTTGTGTCTCCTCCAGGGCTGTGACCAGCAGATGTTAGTGGATATGTTGCTGAGGCTCAAATCTATCGTCTATCTACCTGGAGACTTTGTGGTGAAGAAAGTGAGTTTTTTCGTGTTTGCGCGTCTGTTACGCATTTCCTTATGCCCCAGATTGGTCACATTATTCGTTGTCTGAGAGGAAAGAAATATGCCAATATATTTTAAAGGTGTAGTCAGCAATTGTAAACTAATACACTTTTTGTCAAATTCACCACACAACAATAACCCAGCACCCTATGGCATCGAGGAAAGATGTGTTTTTGTTTTGAAGTATCAACAATCTTTCTTCAGCATCACCTTTAACTGACCTGTAACTGAGTTTACAATGTCGCCCTCTTGTGGGTGTAAATATTTCAGCAGTCCTGTGGCAGTTGCCTTGCCTTTCTGACATGCCTGTGCTGATGTGTCCCGTACAGGGCGACATTAAGGAGTTCCCAACGTCGCCCTCTTGTGGTTGTAAATATTTCGTGTCTGGTATAAGTCTGGGTCTCAGTGCTGTTGAACTTCAAGACATTTATCAGCATTTCTTTCTTTCAGCTGCAATGTGTATTGCAGGGGAATTGAGTCTATAATCCAGTTTTAGTAGTTCCCAACGTCGCCCTCCTGTGGCTGTAAACATTTCAACATCTCTGTGCTGTCATGTTTCGTACAGGGTGACATTGGTAAAGAGATGTACATCATCAAAAGTGGAGAGGTGCAGGTTGACAACACGACCGTGTTCGTCACGCTGAAGGCAGGATGTGTGTTTGGAGAAATTAGGTCGGAAACCACTGTGATTCTTGTCTGTAACCATTGGCAACACACGTTTAAGTCAGGCTTTGTGTTTGGAGAAATTATGTAGTAGATCTAACATAACTAATTTTGTGGGCGATATATTGTCCCAGAAATAATTGTGATAAACGATATTATTGTCATGTAAACAATGTTGTTCTGCTATTGTCAAGTGACATACATTTTAAGCCAATTCAATTGCTTGGCTAAATATAAAAAATAAACTTTGAAGCGAAAAAAAAATAATAATTTTGCACATTTCCGCGTTTATTCTACCAAATGTAGTTGGCTGTAATTATGCAGTCATCTGGTAAAAAAACCCTATTATAACCTTGAAGTACACTTGTTCCACCTGTCGCTGTCCTGCTGTGTGTATATACTGTATAACACTTATGTCAGCAACACGCATGTAAATACAACAGGCAATATTATTGATGTCCCATTGAGGTCATGTCCATAGATTGTACGTTAACTCGATATAGTAATTATTGTGACAGGCCTATTAAGTAGGGAACAATTGTCATTCTTGTGTGTAACCATTGGCAACACATGCTGTTTGGAGAAATTATGTTGACCGTCGAACGTGTCAACTGATTTTACACATTTAAAACATGTAATGTACATATAATTATATTATTAGTATACTCATTGTGCTTTGCTCAAAATACAAGAAGATATAACTATATATTACTGAAATTCAAGTTTCTCCACATTGCTGGGTGAATGAGAACCCATTTTCCTCTAGTCTCCTGCAGTCTGCTAAAGATGGAGGGAACAGGCGGACGGCTAACGTCAAAGCCCACGGCTTTGCTAACCTCTTTGTCCTAAGAAGAAGGACCTGTTTGACATCCTGGTCCACTACCCAGAGTCTCAGAAGGTTCTGGCCAGAAAGGGGAGGTGAACACATTTTATTTTTTGCCATAGCTTGCCATTATATATCAATATTGTGTGTGTGTGTGTGTATTAAGACAGTTGGGGAAGGAGTACAGATCATTCTGAGCATAATAGTCATGTAGAAGGAATTGAGATTAATGCCGGCCGCTTACAGTTCGGGGTGGGTGGGACATGCACTGTTGAGTTTCAACCCAAATTAATATTGTGTTATGGTAGTTTCAGCCATAAATGGAAAATCTAAAGAATATATTTAAGGATGAGGAGTCCCATTTAAAAGCAATTAATTAATTGTGTGTGTGTGTGTGTGTGTGTGCGTGTGCACGTGTGCGTGTTTGTAAAGGAAACTGATGAAAGGAAAAATTACAGCCAAAGCTGAAGAGAAAAGGCGAGGTTTCTCTGTTTTCGGACAAAAAACCCCAACGCCCAAGAAGCTCCGAGCCTTCGGGGGTTTTGGCAAAGTCGGCTTTCTGGAAAAGTTCAAGGTGAATGACCTCACATGACCTGAGTGTGTTGCGACTGTAAGCTAACGCACCTTGTGTCAAATTCATCAAGGATCTCCTCGCATTCCACTAGCTGCCTGTTCCGTGTGTGCTGATTATCCAGCGCTTCCACACAGCCCTGGCTTCGTAATTAGGAACAATAGTGTATTGCAGACCACACACAAAAACACCCTAGCCTGACCACACACAAAAACACCCTAGCCTTTGCAATGTGCTTCCAATGTGTTGGGATGGAGCATCTGATCAGGATCACCCAATGGCATTGAAGGGGAGAGGTGTTTTCGTTTGATTTGCGTTCAAATTTAGCATGCGTTCTCTAAAATAACTTAGTTATAGTAATTCAAAAGAGAGAAGGAGTAAAACCACAAGGAGGGTAAACCCAGTGGTAATACAGCTTCAAAAACACAAGGCACCCGTATGGATTTTATAAAAATATAAAAATCCTTTAATGTATGGGCAAAGATACCTACGCTTTTCTGCTTTTCTGTTGCCTGACAAGAGCACCTGTGGATATAAATACAAGTGGAATACCTGAGGCACTCCTGTTCTTACTTTTCTTCCAACTTAATTATAGTGTTGTGTGGTGAAGTCTGTCTCACCTTGTTTGTTTACAGTATGAGCCAGGGCTGTGTAGAAACCACTTACCTATAGTCATAGTATTGACAAAGCACGTATTATCTTACAGTCGTTAACACCCTTAAACCAAGTTAAGGGCTGGTAATAGATTTAAGTGGACAGAAGGAACCCTTAACCATTGGGTGTGCCAATGCCAGTTTGGTCGGCCAGCTTAAGGTGTTACTAATCCATGTTTTTGTCACTTCCATTCACAGGCAGCAGCAGCAGCAACGGCAGCTGCAGAGCAGAAATAAAACGGGATGTAACGATGCAGTCGTTTGCCGCTTTGATATTCAGTTTGTTCTTGGATCTGTTGGTACAGTACTTCAAATGTGTTAAAATGGCTAACCAGGTCACGTGCAGCGTCCATGTCTACAGTCTGGCTGACAGAACAAGCATATTCATTAGTCTGACTCAGCGCACAGGCAATTATAACCAAGTTGTAACAGACAGAGACACATAAGAGTGAAGGTTGCGTGTGAGGTTTCAAAAACCAAAAGAGTAGGCTTTGTCTCGTTGTTTCAATATTTTTTTCAAAGAGGGACTCATTTTATAATGCAACTCTGTATAGGATGATTTCATGGAAAGATTAGACATGCTTTGTTTTTTTTGTGTGTAAATTTAGGCAAATCATTTGTTTTTTTATATGCATATGGGTTTCTGATCTGATTTCCTGAACTGAAGGAGTATACAGGAAATGGTTAATTAACCGATAAGACATTTTGCTGTTCCTGCTATATATAATGTATGCCAAAACACTGTTTTGCATCTACAAATATGAAATAGACCATAATACAACCTCACATATAAGCAGATAAGAAAATACAAAGCAGGTGTTTTTTGTGCTCAACATCAGTTGTAATAGACAAACTGACCAGGCTATACTGTAGCTCTACTGGATATCGAGACAACCAGACCACTTCATAAGATAAAAGAGACATGAACAGTCCAACCAAATCAACATAAGGTTTACATTATAAACAAAAACGGAATAAAATAATCATCACTAATAAAAGACATTACACAAGGATTGGGGGAAAAAGAACTAAGCAATTTCCCCAGAAACTCATCGGGTCAAAGCCCCTGGGTAAAAAATATTTGTTGGACTACATACCAAACCTTAAAACAAAATGAAAAATAAAATAATATTAATAATAATATAATATTTCAAAGGGGTATATTGTCCATTTGCAATTCTGTGCATTCCAATGACTTGCATCATGATTTGAATCCCAACTGGTTTCTCATTCAACGCTTACTAGTTCCACCAGTCTTGCAGACCAGTTCATGGGATGCTAATACTGGGTTTTACTTGGGTCTTCTTGAGCTCAGAGTCGGTGCTGTGAGCTCCTTGTCCATCTCCGTCCAGCGGTTAACTGTGGACCCTCCACAGCACGATTTGTCTGTCTTCCCCACCCGTAACCACCGTGGAGCACTGCTCGTTCATCCACATGCTGGTTACCGCACCTGCTCACACAACCACAGTAATCAGCTTCTCGCACGTGGACACATGGAATGCATTCACACAGCGCTTCTCTAAACTCCACGCCACTCAGAGTGCTTCACAGTATTGCCTCACATTCACCCACTAATTCATACACCGATGGTGGTGTCATGCAAGGTGATGCCGGACCACTGGGAGCAGTTGTGTGTGTGAGAATGTGGGTGTGTGAGTGAGAGAGAGTGTGTTTTTGTGTGTGTGTACCTGTGTGTGCGGGGATCTGCACGGTAACAGTGCCGCTCAGAACGTCCCAGAGCAAGAGGTTCCCAGACTGCCCCCCCGACAGGACCGTGTTGCCATCCCAACAGAAACACCTGCACCGACACAAGGGTTGTTACGGTAACACCTGACCTGATTGGACCTGAGGCAGGTGAGCAGGATATCCCCCGACTACATCACCTACTGTAAACAAGTCAGCCAATCAGAGAGGAGACATTTGGTCCCACCCACAATGGGCATGAGAGAATGGGCGTGGCCAAGCGGGAAGCTGAGAAATGAATACACCACGGAAGTGCCAAACCCTGCAGTTCATCGAATGGCCACTCGAGGCAGGCTGCAAAAGGGAGTCAATCCCCATAGACTCCAATGTAAAAATGTTCTACTTTACAGCAAAAATCTACATGTTTACAGTCTGGTTCAAAGGGTTCATGACAACTATGATTGGAGGGAAGGTGAATTTTCTTTTTTTTTTACTCAGCAGTTCAAAATATATTAGCCATACATGTTTCCCATTATAATAAATAGAGGCGTAGGGGGGCACTACAGGCGGAGTGAGGTACTGCAATGATAGCGATGGCCAGAGCCAGCACAACGCGGTGTTCAAATACGTTCTTGAGTAAAGCTATGGGTGACGTCACTGAGGGTTTTGTCCACTTACATACAGCCTATGGGTGTGGCACTAAGCTTAATACAGGGTGACGTGGGTGCTGTGTGTGCGGAAGGGAGTGAGTCTAACCTCTGCTCCTCCTCTGCTGTAATGGAGGAGATGATCATGCCGGTCTGGACGTCTGTCACCTTCAGGCAGGAGTCTGCACCCACGCTCAGAAGGTGTCTGCTGTCTGAGGACATTACAACAACCATTAGTGAGTAAGTACAACCAGGTCTGTTACTAAGGAGAGTACAGTACAACCAGGTCTGTTACTAAGGAGAGTATAGTGCAACCAGGTCTGTAACTAAGGAGAGTACAGTACAACCAGGTCTGTAACTAAGGAGAGTATAGTACAACCAGGTCTGTAACTAAGGAGAGTACAGTACAACCAGGTCTGTTACTAAGGAGAGTATAGTACAACCAGGTCTGTTACTAAGGAGAGTACAGTACAACCAGGTCTGTTACTAAGG
>JAODTR010006539.1:0-10747 GCA_025399935.1 Amblyopsis rosae | reverse complement strand
GCTCTCTTTTCGTCACAACGGTGCGGTAAAGCGATTGCAATACCGCTCCCGCTGCTCCGATTCTCCAACCAATCTCTCGCTCCATAGCCCCCTCACTCGCGAACAAGACCCCGAGGTACTTAAACTCCTTCACTTGGGGTAAGAAATTGTATTTGTTTTTAAAATAGAATCTGGTAGAGCATTCCATTCTTTAACAGCTCTAAAAATCAATGTACTTCTAAGGAAATGTGTCCTAGCCATAGGTGGAACAAGATATCCTGAAGTTGCCTGTCTGGTCAGATGTGTGTGTACGTGTGTGTGTGCGTGCGTGTGTGTGCGTGTCTTTGCGTGTGTGTGCGTGTGTGTGCGTGTGTGTGCGTATGTACGTGTGCGTGTGTGTGCGTGTGTGTGTGTGTGTGTGTGCGTGTGTGCGTGTGTGTGTGTACTTAGGTGGGGGCAGCTTCTCTTCCAGGAACTCCTCTATCTTGTTGACGTCGACCTTCAGCTCCCCGTTGAAGGTCACGAACGGCGGGTTCGTCCCCGGGGCCAGGTCCTGCAGGTCCGCTGGTTTCCTAGGCAACGGCCACACACACTCACACATTTAAACACTGACACACTTGTTAATGTCTAGCATACACAAGGTGGGATGTAATCTGATTTTAGCTCTCACTGTAATGGAATACAGTTACAGTTTTTTTGTAATCATATTACATGTAATCACATTACATGTAATCACATTACATGTAATCAGATTACATGTAATCACATTAATATGATTACAAAAAAACTGTAACTGTATTCCATTACAGTTAGAGATAAAATAGTGGAATCAGATTACAGGTATTTTTTTAAAATGTGAACACTACTTCTAGGGCTACTTTCAAATATGAAATAAAAGTTTACAGAAGAAAAATGCATAAAACAATCAGATGTTCTCTTATTAACCTTTCATTATCGTCAGTCAATAATTAATTAAATCCTACCTTAATCTGATCTCCTGTGCAACATGTACGCAGTATACTGCTTTGGATGGCATTTCAAATAATATTTTTAGGTAATCAGATTATGTTACTAAATTTAGGTAATCCAAAAATGACTGATTATCATTTAAATCTGGTAACTAGTAACTGTAACTTTACTTGTGGTGCGTAAGTGTGTGTGCGCGTGCATGTGTGTGTGTGTATATGCGTGTGTGTGCGCGTTTGTGCGTGCGTGAGTGTGAGTGTGTGTGAGTTACCGTTTCAGGTCCACAGTGGTGACGTTGAGCACAACCCCTTTAAGCCACAGAATCATAAACAGCCTCTGGGAGAAGGGACAGTTCCCTATACTCTCTCCATCACTGCCAGCCTGCACACACACGCACAGACACACACACACATGCACACACACACACATCACAAGTTAAGATGCAGACATTAACATTGTACAGTAGCAACGGTAGTAGTCACACTCACCTTCACAAACAGCTCAATGGTGGGAAAGCCGAGCTGTTTGGCTGCTATGTCAAACCATGCCATGCGTGTTATGGGCCCTGTGTCTCTGTCTGTCTGCCTGTCTGCCTGCCTGCCTGTCTGTCTGCCTGCCTGTCTGCCTGTCTGCCTGTCTGCCTGCCTGTCTGTCTGCCTGCCTGTCTGCCTGCCTGCCTGCCTGCCTGCCTGTCTGTCTGTCTGTCTGTGCGTGAGTGGGAGGTCTGAACAGTGTTGGAGCTGTTCTGAGGTCATTGGCGTGGGCAGCCATGGAATTGTGAATTCCTAACACAGACACACACACACACACACGCACACGCACGCACGTACACACACACACACACACACACACACACACAAACCCCATGGCACACACACATTGTGTCCAGTTTGTCTTTTAGGTCAATGGTTCCCAACCGTTTTGTCTCATGTACTCCATGGTGCCGTACCCCCATATTCATATTATATATCATACATATCATATCAATATCACATATTCATGTGAGGATCTTAGATGATCCATTGTCCATGTGTTAGCTAGCTGATTTGATTGTGTGCAGTTTTGACGGGCATGTGAAACTCAGAGCAGTTGTGACGCTTATCTAGCATATCTAGCCTAGCCTCTATATTCTACTTATATTTTACATATATTCTACTTATTTTACATATTTTACATATATTCTATATATTTGACTTATTTTACATATATTTCATATATTTTACATTACATATTTTATATATATGACTTATTTTACATATATTTAACTTATTTTACATATATTTCATATATTTTACATATATTTGACTTATTTTACATATATTTCATATATTTTACATATTTTACATATATTTAACTTATTTTACATATTCTACATATGTATTTTACATATATTTTACTGCAGCAATCGACATTAGTATGATTTTGTAAAGAATTTAAGTAAATAATAAGTACCCCCTGCAAGCTGCTCAAGTACCCCTAGGGACACTTGTATCCCTGGTTGGGAACCACTGTTCTACTGCACTCTTTCTCTGATTGGCTGTTTATAAGCCATCTGGGGTCCAATGGGAGCGCAGCACATTACTGTTGCTCTGATTGGCTGTTTATAAGCCATCTGGGGTCCAATGGGAGCGCAGCACATTACTGTTGCTCTGATTGGCTGTTAATAAGCCATCTGGGGTCCAATGGGAGCGCAGCACATTACTGTTGCTCTGATTGGCTGTTAATAAGCCACCTGGGGACCAATGGGAGTGCAGCACATCAGGAAAGCGAGACATGGGAGTGCTGCACGTGTGTGTGTGTGTGTGTGTGTGTGTGTGTGTGTGTGTGTGAGAGTGTGTGTGAGTGTGTGAGTGCTGCCCGTTCAGTTTGACGTAGCAGCTCAGAGGTCAACAAAGCCCGCCATTGTTTACAGTAAATGCCAGCTGTGTGTGTGTGTGCGTGTGTGTGTGCGTGCATGCGTGTACGTGTTCTAATGTGTGTTCACGTGTGTGTGTTTGTGCTTGTGTGTGTAGACCTGTGTGTGTGTGTGTGTGTGTGTGTGTGTACGTGCGTACGTTATTTAGATATTAGAACATTTTTCCAGGGCTTAACCCCTCTGTGCTCTGCTTGGAGCCTTTATTGTCCCCCAGGACAGGAATGTTTCAGAACAAATCAGTTTGTTTTGCATATTAGCCCTATCCAGACTGTCCTGCTCATTGACCAACCAGTCATGATGAATTTACCGGGAAATCTATAGGGTGGGATGATAGTTGGTTGCCAACGTGATCAGAGGAAATGTGCTGGCAATGGTGGCCTGATTGATTTCCCTCCAAAGCAGAGTGTTTGTTTCATGTTTTAAGATGAATGTAAAGCTACATTGAATGGTAAACATCAATTAATTGTAGAGTATCAACAAAAAACTCTTGTTCTATAAAAAAGTGAAATATTGTGACAATATCGTGACAACCAAATAGTTGTTAAAAGCAGCTGATTGTAAATGTCCAGGTTGAATGGAGGGAATTGCGAGTAACTAGTTACTAGTAACTAATTACTAGTAACTAGTTACTGTAATGTTACTACTTTTTCCATAAGTGTAATAGTAGTGTAACTAATTTTATTTTTTTACTAGTCCAAATTACTAATCCAAGTAACGATGCATTACTGCGGTACAAGAATGAGATTTCTGCTCCTAGCAAACATAGGGTATGCTAATTTAACCAGCCTGTCCAATCATCTGAGTTGAGAGGCTGAAATGTTTTCACTTGTTGACTCTTAAGGTTCATTATTGTTCCAATAAAGAGGATTAAATTATAAAATGAACTGGCTACACAGGTTGTCATTTGTCAGAAGGGGCAAGGCAGGGTATTGAATGTGAAACTAATATAGTAATGGAATTAGTAACGTAATGAAGTACTTACCCAGTAATAAGTAAAGTAATATTATTACTTTTTGAAGGGGTAATACGTAACTAGTAATAAGTCACTATTCCTGAGTAACTTGCCCAACACTAATTAACACAGTGGCTTTTTGCTCTGTGTGTGTGTGTGATAGAGTGTGTGTGTGTGTGTGTGTGTGTGCGTGCGTGTGCGTGCGTGTGTGTGTGTGTGTGTGTGTGTGTGTGTGTGTGTGATAGAGTGTGCGTGCGTGTGCGTGTGTGTGTGTGCGTGTGTGTGTGTGTGTGCGCGTGCGTGTTTCACAATGCAAGTTGCTATATTGGATTAGAAAATCACTGTCTTAATATGGCAGGTTAAGTAGATCAGCATGGGATAAAACACACACACACACATACACACAGTATTACAAAACACAGGATACACTAGAGATACCCCTTGTCGCTCTAAACATATACTGTATTTGTCAGGTACTGTATTGTACAACTAAACAACTGTACTTGCTACGAAGAATAATAATAGTATGACAAATACAGCCCCACTCACAGTGACCAATGCTTTTCCTGCTAATAAAGAGTTACTAGCTAGATAAAATTCCACTCTGTAGCTAGAGGTGGGATGCCTGGTTGGGTCAAACCAAAGTCCTTCCAGGCAAGCATCGCCACTGGCAGCCATCTTTGAAACGCCCCGGGCAGTTATTTAGGGAAGATGGTATGTATAGGCAGGCGGCTCACGTCAATGCAGCCACACGATTGGTTGAATGAATGCTTGTGTGTGTGTGTGTGTGTGTGTGTGTGTGCACCTTGACATAGAGGTTGATCTGGTGCTGGCAGACGCTCACAATAAGATATTCCACAGTCTGGGATCTCCAAGCTCCTCAGAACCTCCTGCAGCCATCAGATGCCGGAGAAGACGGTGGACTCCTGCTGAGTGGTTTGTAGCACAGTTACACGCTGGCCTGTACAGAAAATGACACTAACGCTCTTTAACACTCCCAAACAGCTCCCAGACCTCCAAGGTTGTGTAGAGATGTTCCACCAATCCACCAGTCGAGCTGTAGCTCCAGTGCCAGTGGTCATCAACAGGTGCCAACTCATATGCTATACAAGCACTAGCTGAGTGCCTCTCTCCCTCTCTCTCCCTCTCTCTCCCTCCCTCTCTCTCTCTCTCTCTCTCTCTCTCTCTCTCTCTGTCTCTCTCTCTCTCTCTCTCTCTCTCTCTCCTGTACAAGATTAAGATGAAGGTGATCTCCACATGACTAGCAGCTTAAACCACTGTGGGGCTGGCGCTAGTGAATCTAAACTTACACCTACACACACGCACACACACACACACACACACACACACACACACACACACACACACACACACACACGTCATGTCAGGTCTCTTGTCATGCACACTACATGCATGAATAGAACATAGTGCTCATGGTCACACATGCGTGCACACAGACACACGCTTGTACACAAATTAGTTTCATCTGGTTTGTTTCAAACATGGCTTTAAATGTAATTTACAGTTAAACAATAATGTATGTAACATGATATTAATATTTTTATACAGCATCTTAAAATATCAAGTCAAGAAGAAGAAGAAGTCATACTTTTTTAATCCCCCTTAGGAGAAATTCATTCTCTGCATTTAACCCATCCCCGAAGGGAGCAGTGGGCAGCCACTTGTGCGGCGCCCGGGGACCGACTCCAGATTGATGTCAGTGTCTGGTCAACAGCACTGACTGGAGGGTGAACCTGACATGTCAGTAGTTATAGTGAATGCTGTAGTTTCCTTGCTTCATATATTTTGCATATGTACATTTTTCGTAACGTCTGTAATTCTTTGCTCTGTAATCGTTTTATGACGGTAAAATAAAAGTTCTTTAAAAAGCGTGTAATAATAAATATGAACAGTAGAGGGCAGCATAACATTGCTCCCGTTGCTACTAGTCAGAGCCAGAACCATGGAAAGAACATAATATATGACGTTGCTACTGGAATACCAGCTACATAAATATATTTGTGTGATTTACAAGTTGCTTTTGAATTAAATGATATTAAAAAGAAAACGCCATAATCAGTTATCTAATTTTCATAATCACTTATCTAATCTAATCAGTTATCTAATTTATTTTATTAACTTTGCAGTAAAATTTAAAGATACCATGACGTCGGCAGATCTCACAATAAACGATCGGGCTAGTCTCTGTAACACCATCCACCAAAGATATTGGAATAGTTATCTAATAACTAATATTATATATCTGATATATCGCGAGATTTGTTTACAGTGAAAGTAGCCAACTGTCGTAGAGCCGACGTCATTTCCTGCATCTAATCTTCCTATGTTCAGAATATTATGGTTCATTTGTGCACAACATTGCATCTCCTCAGTTTAAGAACATTACTAGATTAGTGATACATTTTAATTATCGGATAAATGAGAATATATTGTCTCGTTACTGTGTTTACATCGTAAGTAGCAGCACAAATATCTTCTTTTTTTCTTATGTCTTTATCAGGTTAGTGAGGTCCCATATAAAACAATATTAATGAAGTGAAATAGTAGTATGATTAACCCAGGAGTTGTCTGGGTGCTGGAGAGTTATTCCTGTCGGTATTTGGATTACACGGTTGTTCTTTCAGTTTCATCCGTTGGTCTGCCGCATTGTGAAACCTATTGAGATTTAACTGCAGCAACCATGAGAACAACACGATGTGGCCTCTGATCTTGACTGCTGCGTTGTCTTTTGCGTTAATGCAAATGTCCATTTCGTGTTTTCCACTCACTGGCATGTTCTGGATTTAACTGCAGCCGCGTTTATCTGCAGGAAAACGTGAAAAGTGGCGATGCAGCGATCTAAAAATGTGGACGAAGCGACGACGGTCGACGTCCAGTTTACCGAGCTTCCCAACGCCTTGATAGCCTGCAAAGTCCCGTCTGATCTTTTCAATGACGGGAACTTGAAGGTACGAGTCTTGCATGTCTCCATATTTGTGTATGAGGTGGAAAAAACGAAATGTGTCCACATGAACAATGTCTGTATCTGAAATGTCAACACTTTCGCTTCCTCTGTTTTGTGGTCATTCATTATGTGTTATTGAATATTTAATCATTTTCCAGATACATTGTTGTGATGTCTGCCAGTATCTGCTCTATGGACACAACCCTTCAAATGATGGGAGCTCTATCTGGCATTTTGGGTCATCAGAATTAATAGATTTATGGAATCTATTCCTCCATCTGTTGATCGAGTGAAATGAGAATACATGCAGATACATGTTAGTACTTCTACTACAGCAGATACATGGTAGTACTTCTACTACAGCAGATGCATGTTAGTACTTCTACTGCAGCAGATACATGCTAGTACTTCTACTGGAGCAAATTATCTAATTATGAATATTTATATATATATAATATAGTGCAGTGGGTGAGGTATTACTGGCTGAATTATGTTTTCAGTTGTGTGTGTGTGTGTGTGTGTGGGCTCGTACCACATGTGTGTATGCATGTGCTCATAGCAGGTGTCAGTTAAAAGACTACTGGAAAATAGTTGTGGGCTTGCGGCATCTTAAAGATGCTGAGCATGCAGTTTAGAGACAAACGGCTCCTCTGGTCAAGTTACAACATATTGCCTTGCTAGACACTTTCACACAAAGCTAACAGACAACCTGTTTAAACCAGGCCAGTAACTAAACCATCCCAACAATCCCATTTACTCCCCTAGTAAGTGTCTCATTGGGTAGTGCTGCATCAGCGATGGATAAGATAAGATTACACCTTTATTGATCCCTGAGGAGTAATTCTGTTAGCATCAGTATGATCTCTAAGTTCTTTCCTCCCTGAAGGTCTTTTGAAGGTCTTCTAATGTTATTTGGCAACAGAGAAGATGCAAGTTGTCAACAAGAAATGACTAGGTATAGAGGAGCGATTGTACCAAGACTACACACAGTTGTGTAGGGCTGGGCGACATGGCCTAAAAATCTAATCCCGATTAGTTTTAGTATGACGATAACGATTTTAATCTATTTTATTTTCTACATGAACATGACAAAAATATTGTTTAAAAAAACGTTTTTGTTTATTAAAACTATGTCATACTGTGTAGGCTATAGGACAATGCCCTATGTGCAATATCAACAAATAACTTAATTTAAACTAAATAAAGCTGGAAGGCAGTGATTGGAGAAACATCCACATTCATATATTAATAATATACAAATATTGAGTGTAGTCTGTGGTTCTATAGTATGACAGGAGACATGTGCTGACATTACTAGCCTACATTTTCTACAATAGGTGTAGCCTATATAGTGAATTGCAATACCATAGCCCAATAATATAACTACAGCCTACAGAGCCAATTGCAGAGCTAGTATAACACTAGGCTAATAGCCTAGTGTTACAGAACCTATACAAGGCTGAATTAGGCACAAACTATCTCCAAATATAATCAATAATGGTAACACTACATATCACAACAACTGTGGTTATTCTCACCTATATTCCAATGCACGTACATTTGCGTATCAGATAATTAGACAAATTATAGTGTAAAAAGTTAACAAATGCTAATCTCGCTAGCATCACGGTTACCAAGCTATTAGCCGCGATGCTAGTGATGTTTTCGTGCCATATTTTAAAACATTAATGTAACTGGTCTAAATAAATAAACCAGAAGGCTGTTCTTTTGTGCCATAAAGGTTGCTTCATGTTTTCTATGTGACTCTGAAAGAAACCAAAAGACTTCTGCAACTTAATATAACCCCCACACAGGTGCAAACGATAGGCAATCATCGTACGTCTGTGTGGTTGAGGTGCGCTGGGGAACCCGGTGGGTGTCGACCGGAGGAGTGATAAAGAACTGCGCGACTACAGATGTTACTACTGTTTTGCTGCTTTGTAAATGGGAACACAAGTGGTGCAGAGCCATCTTAATCTGTCTCCCGCTGATACACTGACCACTCTAACGGTTACCAGTTTCACAATAAACCACGGTAAAATCCAGACGGTTAGTATTATCGTTCAAAATATGAATTAACATTTAAACCGCGTTTGATTACCATGCTGAAAAACCAACATAAACCAGTTAGCAACCTGACCAGCGTGACGGCGTCCAACATGAACCAGTTAGCAACCTGACCAGCGTGGCGGCATCCAACATGAACCAGTTAGCAACCTGACCAGCGTGACGGCGTCCAACATGAACCAGTTAGCAACCTGGTAGACACAGAGCAATGTGAGTTTGTTTTTGTGTCCGTTTCACGTGTGATGTTCAGCAGGCGCGTGACTGCCTTGTTAAAACACTACATGGGGCAGACTCTTCATTTGACACCTTTACCCCTCTCTGGTACATCTTTACAACATGTTTCTATAGGCAATGCTAGCCTACATAGCCTATTGTAGCATATGCTTACTAATAAAAGCGTTTGCTTAGTTTGTAACCCCGCAAGCCCAGTGCATTCAACCGATCAGTGTTGACAAGTCAGTCCATTAGCACAATGTGTGGGGCGGAGCTTCTGAGGGAGCAGCCTATGGCATTGAAGGGGGCGGGGCTTCTGAGGGAGCAGCCTATATGCACTTAAGGGGGCGGGGCTTCTGAGGGAGCACCCTATGACATTGAAGGGAGAGGTGTTTTTAATGTTATATTCAAATATCAGTTGTCTTTCTCCAGAATTCCTGACTCCACCTTTAACTCAGAAGGAACATACAGCTAGATAATTCAATTCACTAACGCACACGCACGCATGCGTGCGCACACACACACACACACACACAGAGCGGAATATTTAAATCTAGGTAGAGTCAGCTGACCCAGACAGAATCCCTTGCAGCAGTCTAACATAACAAAGTGTTGAGGGATGGAAAACAGAAGTCACCTTGCCTCCCCCCGATGACCTTTCACCTCCAGATTCTTTTGAGCTTTAATTTTTCCATAAGCGTCATGGGCCATGACCACAGGTCATTGCTAGGCCACGGAGCAGTGAAGTAAACAAGAGGTCACCAGAAGGTAGAACCATGTTCTACACGTTCTGGACGCACAAGCTAAGTTATCTAATCATCACCCTTCCTCTATGTTGTGGTCTGGGTGTTCTAGTGCAGGGGTTTTCAAACTGGGGGGTCGGGAGACACAGAGGAGGGGGTCACAAGATGATTTTCAGAAATTAAATAATTTAAAATGATTATGATGGCATATTTTAGTGTTAATTGTAGTGTGTTTATACATCGAGTTGATGTGTTCTGCTGTTAGCCTGTATTTAAATACTATCAAATAATAGTATGGCTGTTATTCTTCTACCACCTCTGGGCATAGCAGGGGGTCGTGAGTCTCTGGCATTGTTATTTTGAAAAGTTTGAGAACCCCTGTTCTAGTGCAGGGTTTTGCAAAGGTTTCAACCCGTGACCCCCAAAATAACAGTGTCAATGCAATGACTTGCAACCCTCTGTCTTTAGTTATTAATACAGTATTTTTCAATTGCATATACACTATTCCTGGAACAACTCGCCATATCTCAAATATTCACACACAATTTTAACATCTCACACCCAACAGTACAAACCTGTAATTTCTGGGTCGGATTTTAACAACACACACACACACACACGCTGTCAACTACACAGACTCCACGTTTATGTTAACAGGTATGAAACATCCATTATAGGTGAGTGTTTCTAATGGTGTTTTTGAGAATGACTATTGGAATACTCGTTTGGAAAAAAACACCAAGCATTCTAAACCTGTAAACTTACTGTAAGCATACCTGCTGATAAATACTAGTACTGTAACCCTACCTGCTGTTAAATACTAGTACTGTAACCCTACCTGCTACTAAATACTAGTACTGTAACCCTACCTGCTGTTAAATACTAGTACTGTAACCCTACCTGCTACTAAATACTAGTACTGTAACCCTACCTGCTGTTAAATACTA
>JAODTR010006538.1:0-10747 GCA_025399935.1 Amblyopsis rosae | reverse complement strand
TGGGAACGCCTCGGGATCCCCCAGTCAGAGCTTTCCAATGTGGCTCGGGAAAGGGAAGTTTGGGGTCCCCTGCTGAAACTGCTGCCCCCGCGACCCGACTCTGGATAAGCGGATGAGGATGGATGGACCGTGGCCATCAGTTCACGACGCCTAGATGTTCTGAAAGCTGAAGATCGTTCCAGAGTCCTAGCAGTTGAACACACACACCACATGCACATGCTGTGCATAGTTTACGGAGGCTGTATTGAAAAACAACAACCGCACAAAGCTCTGCTTGCATATTTGTATTAGAAATCATGTTGCCTGCTTCCATGACAGATGGAGAGGTGTTTGTGGTGCTTCTAGACAGCAGATCGCTTTCGTCCGCAGCGTGCTGCTTTGATACTCTGATCATCAGTATGGAACTCCTAAATTTAAAAGCTTTTGTCATAAAGGTTGATGCTACTACTGTACATTTCAACCAAAACGTTCTTGCACACGAGTGGGCTACCCGTCTTCATCTCACACAGTTGGAATGTTTAAAATCTGGAAACTGTCCTCATCTTGGAGAAAACGTCAGCTAGTCTCATATTGGCTGGATTTTTCTCTACACGGTTGACAAGAGCTTTTGCATTAAGGGGTTCCAGACTGATATTTGCGGACAATTGTAATTGGAGCTTGTGGGATCAGGACGGTCTCACGAGGCTACAGCTAACATGCCGCATTCCCAGAAACCACCGTGCTATCGGGGAAGATGCAGGGAAACCAATACGTGACACAGTGGTTGTAAATATCCTCGACATCTTTTCTTGAGAGTATTTTGGGGGCTGGGGGTGGGCGTCAGCCTGTCTGGTGGCCAAGGGGCTGTTGTAAATATGGGGGGACGGACGCTAGTGTATACTGTGGGCTTGTAGGTCAGCCTCACACTTTATGGTAACTAGGCCAGAGGTCTCGCAGAGAGTTGGGAGAGGCATGCACAGATACTAACATGGCCAGTCACGGTGCAGAGAATGGCCACAAAGTCATGCTATGGGAGGGTTTCTCCACAGACATGTTGAGGGCATTCATCTCAAGCTATTGGATGTGTAGCCATTCTTACCTAGCAAAGTTATTGGTTAGTTATGGGCATTACATTAAAGGCAAATGTACTGCATGTCTTCCAGGCGGATAAACGATTAATTTCATAGTGTACATACTGTAAATTAAACAAAACTTAATGTAATAATAAAAACGCTGATCCAAAACCTACTAAATAGTTCACAATTGCGCCCAACAAGATGTGTGAAGTAGCCTAATGCTGAAGTTTATATAGTATATAGCTAAACTAACAACAATATTGTAATACTGTATAACTAGAGTAGACCCCCTTCTCTGTTTCTGGTTGGCTGAAGCTGACATAAATGCACTGCCTCCCACCCAATCAGCCTCTTGGTGTCTTCAGTCAGACACAGTCACCTGACTCCTGTTCCACTCTGCCCAGGCAGTGCAGACAGGTCTCAAACGCCATGCGTTTCTACAGCTGGCCTCAGGTTACGCTAGCTGCCTTCACTCCCATGAACCCAATAAGTCAAGTCAGGTGTATGCCTTCCTAAGAGGGTGTGGTGTTTCACAAAGCAAAAGACACCCCCTGTACCTATTCTCCCATTGGAAATCTGCTGTAGTATAAACTGTGTTTCACATTTTGGGGATATTAATCAAAACCCTGTGTAGTGATATAGTTTCTGCTGGAGGTACATTGACCAAATTATTGATGAGATATTTTGTGATTTTCTGTTTATTATTTTATTAAATTGTGCCAGCCTAAATTGTCTAATTTCAGCCTAAATATTTTGCTAAGGTTTCCAGTATGTTAATGTTAGCCAACGAAATATAATTAGTTTGTGTCCAAAACAACTATCCAAGAGGGGACTCATTACCAGAGTGTGCCCCTGCTGGGCAAACTTATTATTGCACAGCACGCCTCCTCAATTGGTCAACAATGTCAGATGACTTGCTAGCATTTCCATCTGGTGTGGAGCATTATTAAGTGAGCAGAATTCAAATAGCAAATGTTGCAGATGCTTAAAATGTAATGCAACGTGGTTTACAGTGATAGTGTTAAGGAGCAGGCAGGTCAGACATATTGACCAGTGACGTTCACAGGTACAGCTATGCCGGGAAACTGGATAAAATATAATAAAATATATAAATTTGCTCACATACCGTATTCAATGTCTGTTCAGTGGCAATTTGTATTCAGACATGTTAACATCTGTGTGAAGTGTACTGCCATCTTCCATGCCATGTTCGACTAATTCCTTTTTCCAGAGTTACCTTCAACAGTTAATACAGTGGAGGTTGTTGCTAGATGGAGATGGAGCTCACAGCAGTGAAATGAATGCACAGCCTACCCCAGCCAACACACACACATTCTCCTGCAATGTTCTCTCTCTTTCTGTCCTGCACATGTACGCATCACATGACCTGGCATTCTAGACTAAGCCGTGTATGTGCGCATATGTGTCAAGTGGATTAACCCCTTCTTTGTGGTTGTGTGGGTGTGTCCGGGTGTCGTACATTTCTAAATTGCCCTCTAGTCATGTTCCGGCCACCAGTAAGACCGGTACCACCATTCCCTGAAGAATGTTTGGAATTCTGTTCAGGTGGGGTGGGATATATTGCACACTGCCTAACGTAACCTGACTTCCTAAATATATTTCTGGCTCCAACCCCTCTCACTAAAATGCATTTACAGTATGCCCTGTGTATACTGGATAGCACAGTATAATTACTATACTAAGTATATGTTTTTGAAATGTTGTTGATGGGCCCATATTCCTCCACCGGTATGCAGTGGGCCAAATAATAAACAGAAATTTTGAATTAACTTAGTGACACCTAGGGGATGATTTGCAGTCTTTGTTAATGCGAATGCCATTTAATCCCAGTCCCTCCTGTCCTCCCTACAGATGACGATGTTGATTTGGAGCAGCTGGTTAACGACATGAGCTCCTCCCTGGACAGTGTGTACTCCACTTGTGGCGCGCACACAGACACGGCCTTGCTGCTGCACACCACCACCGGTCAGGCCGGCCACGGCACCGCCCACCGGTGCCTCCCGCGCACCGCAGCAACACACAGGCCGTGGCGCTCCCAGCCCGTGCACATCCAGGCCGTGAGGTGGGCTTGAACGTTATGTTGTTGACATGAGCCCCCTGAATAAGTTGTCTACTTAAAGGACCCATTCCATGAAAACCAAGTCTTTCTAGTTGTTTTTGGAATTAGCAATGTCGATGTGACACGGAGAAGTAGTAACCCTTTCAAAGTGGACTGTTGGCTTCCTGGTCTGTATTGGCTAAAACAGGGAGAGGGGCGGGGAAACAGGCGAATGAGAGAAACGTGCATATGTTGCATAGATTACGGCTCACAGTTTGTTTGGTAACGCCCCTATGAGGATATGGCCAGCTACGTAGTATCAGCGAAATATACAAGGCAAGTAACTGATGTTGATCGCCAGTACACAAAACGTAAATTAAAGTTTTATGTTCAACATTTGCAGATTACCAAATCTGTAAATATATCTTATGATACAGTAACTGGTAGGCCACCATAGCATAAACAACTTGAGTCTGCAGGACAGGCATATTATCAAGAGTGATGTGCTCATCCATAACTACATTAGATTAATATAGGCTATTGTTCAGAAACTGTAAACGGATTGATTTACTTAACCTAAACATCGCTCATTTATAAAGACATACTCACGTGTCATATCGAAAATTGTATCCCCTGCCGGAAACAGGTTGCCGTTTTTGGTTCCGCGAGTAATAATAATTTTATCTGGGTCAGTGATCAGTCATATCATACAAAACATTTAACGTTACCTCCGTGATAATAACAAAGATAGAATATGTCTTTGTTTAATTTTAACATTTGTTGTTTTAACCGAATAGCCTATCACTTTGTGTTGTTGCTAGCAGCTAGCAGCTAGCCACCTATCTATCATAGCCCTGTATGGCAAGAACGGCTGTGGTTTCGTGCTATGTAACCCTTCATTCATTAATTCATATGTGCATATGGGTACATGGCTGTTTGGCAGGCAGAGCTGCCTGCGATGTTGTGCTATGATATAATGTAACCTTCATTCATGAAATGTGCTTAGTATACATGGCTGGTTATCAAAATGTAATACAGTTCCAACACAGGGCTGTGTGACCAAGCTGCTGCTGTGTTGTTGACACAAACAATGAACGACATTCTGCCGCCTGTATCCTTTACTGTAGTATGGACGGCGAGGCGGAATTCATGCGCAATATTAACACCTTGAAAACACTGCTGAAATTAAACCATATGTGGTCCAAAACCCATAAAACTATGTTCAAACCACGTTTGAGTAGCCTGCACCGGTATTAGCAGTAAAACAGTCATAGCCTCACAGCAAAATAGCTACGTGGGGGCGGGTAGGCAGTGACTTGTTAAAGTTAAAGCAACAGTCACTGAAATCAGACCGTTATCTAAAGAGTTGTTGTATGATGTGCTATTTCACATAAACTGTGGTATTTTCACCTAAGCTTGTCAACTACATTGCATTGAGAAGTCAAGGAACTGTGTAAACAAGTGAAAAGGAGCATGAAATGACTCCTTTAAGTACATTTGACTGGGTTAATACTATTCTCACTAATTTGAATGAGCTTTTTTATTATTAAATATTTTCTGAAGAGTTCATCTGACATCTTTTGTTTTTAAATGTGTAATATTTACTTGCATTTATAGAAGACATTACTTTTTATCCAGTGACAAATAACATTTTCATTGCAATAAAGCAAATTATCCAAACACATAGAAACCTAATAAAGATTTCAGTTTTAGCTCTTCAATATTTCCTACATATTGCACATATATTATGTATTCACACAGGCACATACACAGCACATACAGTACAGCATGTACACATTTACATGACATTATCCGCACGTGTGCACACATAGTTAGCAAAGATTTGCGATGCTCACTGGGTAGATATAGTTGTATGGAAATTATGTGTTTTTTACTATAAGCCTTACTTTGAGCTTGGCGAAGCTCCCTGCTGCTGCGATGCAGTCGTCGTCATGTCGCGTGTGCTTGTCGCCCTCTGCAGGCGTCTGCAGGCAGAGCAGCACCTTCGCCCATCCTCCCTCCCTGCCATTCCCAATCCCTTTCCAGAGCTATGCAGTCCAGCTGGCTCCCCGGTCCTTAGCCAAATCCAGACCTCAGACAACCACGTAAGCACCTGTCCAGTGGATGTGCCCATTGGATGCATGTAATGTGTTCAATATGTCCAATGTAATGCTCTTTGTCACTCAAGAAGTGAAACGTTGCCTAGATGCACAAATCATCAATTAATTGTGTGTGTGTGTGTTTGTCTGAACAATCTTAGCTGCCTATGTTTTGTCCTTGTGTTGACAACCTTTCCTTCCCTGTTGACCCTGGGTTATCTGACTCTGTGTGTGTGTGTGTGTGTGTGTGTGTGTGTGTGTTTCCATAACACACACGCGCACACACACACACAGAGGTGGGGGTGTTTTGTATCGGAGGGAGGTGAGCGGTATCCTGTGCTATGACGCAGTTTTCCAAGAGGAGAATTCCGGAGTGTTGCTGGGAACGTCGACGGGTCGGATGTTTCTGAACCTTCCAGATCCGTTGGCATTCTCCGGGCCTTTGGACATCTAGCCCTTTGTTCACACACTTTTAGAGTGTCATGACCTCACAGTGTGTGTGCGTGTGCGTGTGCGTGTGCGTGTGCGTGTGCGTGTGCGTGCGCGTGTGTGTGTGTGTGTGTGTGTGTTATTAAGTAATGGTCAGTAAAGCTCTCAACAATAAACCCTATTTTAGATGCCTCTCTCTGTCTCTCACCCACATAACACAGACCACAGTTTAAGTATTTGGCTGACATCATCTCACATGTTTGACAATCAGAATGGAGGTTGTACAAGGGGTCTTTTGTGTCTTTTAGGGTGTGTGTTTGTGTGTGCGTTTTCAGGAGAGATTTGACTGTGGGTTGCATTATGTCCTTTCTAATCGAAACCTTTTGTCTGCTTTCTTTAGTCTTTTGTCTGTTTATTTTATTGATGCGACTGCCTGGCAAATGGACTGCTTTATCATGGTGATACAGATACCAATGTAATATTTAACTGTGGAAAGGTTGTGGATGAAAGAGGGGGAAAAAAGAAGACTGTTCACCTTTCATGTTATTAATTGCACTTTTGTGTACGGGGTGTAATTCTATGGCTTTTATAAAAGCATCAGTTGAATTCAACTTCCACCATTGGGATCTGTTTGCATCATTAAGTTGAATTGAATAGGGCTGATTTGCATTCAGCATCTGGTTGCATTGGCATAGTTTGTTGTGTAATGTAATTAATAATTTAGGAGGTTGCTTAAATTTGTTTATAATGTGATGGTGTGTGTCCATGGGCTGTTGTGAGCAGATGCCATGAAGCTGTGCCCAGATCACATTAGAGAATTTAAAGGTATTGCAAGCTAGTTGTGAGATAATACAGTTTTCGTCAAATTCACAAAATATCTCCTTGCATTTCACTAGCTTTCCGTTCTGTGCAAGCCATAAATAGTAACATTTAAAGTGGCGAACACCGTCCACAACAACAATGCGGCTTTGCTTTACAATACGTTTCAATGTGTGGGGTGGAGCTTCTGAGGGAGTTTTCTTAGTTTTTAGCTCTAAGTTAGCAAGCGTTTTAGAGAATGACTAACATTTCTTTTAAGGCATCAGGGCCTGTTGTTAAAGCAATAATTGAAACCCCTGGCTCTATTAACTAACTTATCCACTTTGCAATAATACGTCTTTGTAATGAACTGGAAACAAGTGCGAGTCTGTGCTATGTTTAATTTATGTTTGCAATCAAATCAAGTGCTGTGTGCTTATTTGTGTACAGCATCTTCTATTATAATATAAATACCTATTCAATGTGATACTGACACGAGTATGCAAGTAGCATTACCTCTTATTGGCGTCATACAGAAGAATAGGTTCAAACAGTCCTCCAGCACAGGGTTAGCTCCAGTTAGAGCATGGGAATCTGGAGGCTTGTAACCAGGTTAGAGCCACAAGAGTCTGAGCAATTGTTTTAGGATGAACTATGTGTGTGTGTTTACCTTTTGTTTATTGCTAGCCGCCATAGCACCGCAATCTACATTTTCAACAACACGTTTGTCAAGGCACGTTTGGAAAGACATGTGGCTCATGTCTTTCTGCTGAATCGTTATAATACATGAGATATGGACAACATAATACATATAAATTTAGTCTGCAATGAGGGTTACACCTAGATGTGTTCTATTGAGCCACACAATATCTGTTGTAGAATCTCTGCAGTCATAAGGGCACAAGGACTCCTAGGATAGCTACAGGATACCTGAAAGTAAAATGTTACTTTCAGGTTTAACACCATCTTGTAATGCAGTAGCCTGAATTTCCCTTCACATTAAATATTGTTTGTGGTTTTTAAATAACGCCATTGACTGTTAGTCCGCTACTGTAAGCTAATACATTCTTATTTTTGGTGTCAAATTCACCAAATATGTCATTGCATTTTGCTAATTTAGCATGTCAATATGTGGGGTGGATTATGCCAATTAAATAATAGTCTGTTATAATATTCTGCTGCTTAGGAGTGTGATATCCCTTTTAAGAATCTTTGTGTTGCGTGTTTGGCTTTATGCTTGCTAATACATTTGGAGGGGTTGAAAGGAGACACACTGATGTCAGACTGTAAATCTAAGCTCCGCCCAGGAACAATTGACTATTGTCCGACGCAAACATTGCTTGTTGACGTGCGCATGCTATTAATCATAGCCCGGCGACTGCCTGAATTGGCGTTGACGGGGAAAGTTATGACATGAGATAACCATGGCGCGTTTGTTTAGGTTTTGGGACACCATGGAGCTTAGAATGAAACTAGTAAGGAAGAGTTTGTTGCCTAGTGATGATTTTAGTACCTCGGACTGTGTGTGCCAACAGTACACACACACACACGCTCATGCACAACAGCTGTATTTTCTTCACATAGCTATTTCGTATTCAGAGGAACAAGCCTTCATATTAGAGCTTACAGTCTCTTGCACCAGCTGGTTCTTTCCATATGGTATGCAGTCGAGAAATGACCAAGATTTTCCATTGTCTTCGTTCACACTTAAGGTTAATCCAAATGAACCGTGGCCCATCTTGAGGCCGTTTGAGCTACAGATGGCTGAAATGTGCTGGGTGAGACTCAAAAATCTAACAAACGTTAAGGCTGGTGCTGGTTAGCATAGCTTACATTTAGCTTTTCTTTGTTTTGTTTGTCTGTGTGTGTGTGTACATGCCGCCCGCGCGCACGTGTGTGGATGTGCACTGTATTAGGGGCCAGCTGGGTTGGCTGAGCCACACATGAGCCTGATTATTAGTCAGTATTGCATTACTAACATTCCTCTTTGGTTGTCTGTCTATTCCTGTGTCCATTGATCGCTCACTCTCCCTGCCCCCCCCCCACCTCTCTCTCTCTCTCTCTCTCTCTCTCTCTCTCTCTCTCTCTCTCTCTCCATTTCCATAAATCACCAAGCATAGCTTTGAATTTGTAAACAGGTTAGACCCTTTGTGCAACCCCCTAGAGTTATAGTTGATGATAAAGATATTCATTTATAGTATAGTAGAGATTTCGACCATTTACGATGGCAGGTCCTGGCAATATCCAGCAACTTCGCACAACCTGATCAACTCTATGCGAAGGAGATGTGTTGCACTGCATGAGGCAAATGGTGGTCACACCAGATGCTGACTGGTTTTCAGACCCCCCCAATACTGTATAACTGCACATTTTCGAGTGGCCTTTTATTGTGGCCACCTGTGCAATACTAATGCTGTCTGATCTGCATCTTGATGTGCCACACCTGTGAGGTGGATGGATTATCTGGGCAAAGGAGAAATGCACGCAGATTTGGACAGATTTGTGAACAATATTTGAGAAGTAGGCCTTTGTACACATACAGAAAGTATTAGATCTTTGAGTTCAGCTCATGTTGAAGTGTTGCGTTTCTAAATTTGTTCAGTGTATGTGAGGATAGTCGTGATTATCCAGATAATGGACATTCACCACGAAACGAATATCGTCAGTATGCCCTAAAAACTAAATGATCATATACCGTCCCATCCTTACTGTAAATAAACCATAGCTTAATTGAATTTCTAGGAAAAATACTACAGTAAAAGTCTGCCATATCACTAAACACTACTATTTTTATAATTCTCTTTTTTAATGGCATACCATAATAGCATATCATAGGTATAAAATGTAACATAAAAGCCATAAAGATCACTGAACAATGTTTTATTAATTTGTTAAATGTTTAATTAAAAAAAAATTTAAATGATGAAAGTCAAAATTATTCCCAGTCAATTTTACTCATTTGGTTTTCTTCTATTTTCTTTTGTATCTCTCCATCTGTTTCTTTCCTTTTTCCACCCTTTCTTATGTTCTCATTTCCCCCCCTCTCTCTCTGTCTCTCTCTCTCTCTCATATAAGCCCATCCCCCCACCTCTGTTTGAAGCAGAATCGCTGAGCAATGCTAGCCCCGCTCTCGCCTGACAGAGATCTGGGACTTCAGACACATGCACACATGCGCGCGCGCGCACACACGTGTACGTAATCAACAGTGCGTGCTACGTGCTCCTCTGATCTTGTTGCTGTATGCCAGTGTTTCACATACAGCTGAGAGGGGAGGAGAGGGAGAGAGGGGGAGGAGGAAAGATGAGGAGAAGAGGGGAGGAAATGAGGTATGAAGGAAATATCAGGGAACAGTTACTGGTTATTGCCACTCACCATGGATCGTGTGCACAGCTTCCTGTGTGTGTGTGTGAGACACAGCACATTGGCTTAGTTCAGTGGTTGAGCTTTGCGTGTGTGTGTGTGTGTATGTGTGTGATAGTGAGAGAGTAGAGGCAAGGGAGGCTGTGGGCGTGTTTCTAACATAGGGTAGAGGGGGAGAGAGAGAGTATTGCTGTTACTTATGGTGGCGCGCCACTGCTAACGTTAGCGAGCGTCGTGGAAACCTCTCTGGCTGCTCTGGCTTTGAACGTTGCTGTGGGCTCAGAGGTGTAGCGTACGTGACAGGTAGACGCTTCTCGCTCGCCCTCGCGCTTGGCTAATCCGTTGACCGAGAAGAGGAGGAGAGGAGGCTTTGCATCTCACTCCTTATGCTGTTCGGGCTTTAAAAGAAGGGCAGTCTCTCTCTCTCGTTCTCATTCTCCTTACTAATCTGTCCCTCCCTCTCTTTCTGACTTCCTTTGACTCCCACCCTTTCTCTCCCTCCCTCATTGCCTCTCCCCTACCTCTCTTTCTCTCTCTCTCTCTGTCACTGGAGAGCGTCTCAGTTTGAAAATGCCATCCTGTTCTCCTGACTGTTGCCTTTTTCAGGCTGTAGAGGTAAGAGTGTTTTCTTTTCTCGTGTGTATGTGTGTGCGTGTGCCCATGTATAGCGCACATACGACCCTGAGCTATGGAGACACAATGCATTTTATCGAACTTGACATCCTTACAAAACTTTTCTGCGAGTGGTGTCAGGTCGCGAGACAGGCAGCGTTGTGACGTCGTTTATTTAATTTTTCACCCCGTATAGGTGCTGCTGTGGTTCTGGTGGCCATTCTGGTTGCTTAAGTACAGGGCCTCTGTTGTGTCGTTTTGTGTTTCATGTAATTTTGTGTCCCTGCTATTGTTCGCATTCGTTTTACCAGCTCTTGGGGGGGGGGGGGGGGGGG
>JAODTR010006537.1:0-10747 GCA_025399935.1 Amblyopsis rosae | reverse complement strand
GAGACACATTGCATCAGCCGACCCGGACCTCAGCCGACAGTGCCGACATTCAGCCGCAATCGGGCCGACTGTGCTTGATATCTGGGAAGTATATAAAATTATGTTTCAAAAGCGTGACAATATAACCAGCATGATCTCATCATCACACTGGGGGTGTGTCAGTAGAAGGCGCTGTTGGCGGCCAGGTAGTCTAAGCCAGCCAGTCTCAAAATGTTTAGCTCGCGCGAACCTTAAAAGCACAATGCCAGAGATCTGCTACCCCCATAGAAGCATAACAGCCATAATATTATTTTATCGTATTTTAATATAGGCTAGTAGCAGAATACATAAAAGTAATGTATCTAACAATTATGGCTAAAATATGCTATTTCGAATCATTTTAAAATGTAATTAAAATCATCTTGTGACCCCATCCACTGTGTCTCACGACCCACCGAAGGGTTCCGAACCCCAGTTTGAGAACCAATGGGCTAGGCTACTTAACCGGTAGTTTTCAAATAATGCACATTGACACTGAATCACATTGTGTGCTTATTTCTGTAATGAAGGTGTAGCTATCACACTGTAGGCTGCTAAAGGACAGTAAGTGATTTAGCTATGGAATTGTACGGCACTTAAGTAGGCTAATAACTTGCACTGGAGCGAGATAAATACTGAGCTGATTCGAACACTCTCGGGGAGGGGTATGCAAAGCGGGGGACCATCTACCTATACAGTCCCCCGTTTCTGGGCCTCCCAAAAAATCCTGAGCAGAGAAATTATGAAATCGAGTTTAACGGTCTAACTCTGCAATACAATACTACATAGATAACAGTGTTTTCACATGTTTAAAAGAATGGATTTCTAATATATGTAACATATTTCCAAGTAAATCTCTGTATTTGCTTTACATGGTCTTTAATGTCCGGGGCACACAACAAATGCGTACGGTAGCCTTTCTTGTGCGCAGGCTAGGCCTACATACCGTACCATGATGATGTTCTCTAATATGATTTCACAAATGGAATGCAATTAAAGTCTTTATTTAGGCTTTATAATAGCGCCTATAATTTTGCCAATTGACTTAACTGTAGATAACATTTTATTTAACAAAATATTATAGGCTAGGCCTTTATGAAGACAAAAACTAAAACTGCTATGATTTGATGACCATTTTTTAAATGCGTGGGACATAA
Organism: Amblyopsis rosae; assembly: GCA_025399935.1. Lineage (NCBI taxonomy): Eukaryota > Metazoa > Chordata > Actinopteri > Percopsiformes > Amblyopsidae > Amblyopsis > Amblyopsis rosae. Next base: position 9,572 of record JAODTR010006537.1, on the reverse strand, counting down.
AACAGCATGCTCCAATTCTTTACAAAACTAATAATAAATGTTTAATGTGTATTTCAATAGCCAGAAATGCTGTAAGGTAAGGTGCTTTTTAGTGTCACGTACATGTTGTGAAATTCATCTTCTGCATTTAACCCATCCCTCAAGGGAGCAGTGGGCAGCCACTATGCAGAGCCCGGGGACCAACTCCAGATTGCAGTCAGTGTCACTGAGAATGAACCTGACATGCTTTTGATAGTGGGGGAAACCAGAGCACCCTGAGGAAACCCACACAGACACAGGCAGAACATGCAAACTCCACACTGAAAGACCTGGACGATTAGGGTTCAAACCCAGGACCTTCTTGCTGTGAGGCCACAGTGCTGTCCACTGGGCCACTGTGTTGCTCTATAATATTGTCTAAAATAGATTTATGCATTTGCGATATAGGCCTAATCTTATGACAAAGCAGCGCACAACATAACCCTTGTGAGCGAAGGTGCAGTGCATATAGTGTAACATTGAGTTAACCATGATGATAAACTGCTCAGAGCAGTTTAGAGATGTAAATTGCCATGGCAGCATACCTGGCACAAAACCTCTCCACCTTTCGTAGTATGGGTTAGTCGGCAAGTTAAACCTGACATCACAACTTTACTCCTGGAGTTCCTTGATAAGCCAGTTACCTCCCTTCATAGTATATAGGCCACAGTTCTCTGGAGTTGTTAACGTAGCCTATAGTCTCAGATATGTTGTCAGTTAAACAAAGAGCACTGCACATAAGGTTTTCTATTTGATTGGCATGGTTCACATTCACCCACACCACAAGTAATAAAATAATACATTATTAATAAAGAACAAAACAAAACAGTGCCCACTCAGGACCACTCACGTGATGATTGTGTTTTAACTCCCCCACAATATGCTCTCTCTCTCTCTCTCTCTCTCTCTCTCTCTCTCTCTCTCTCTCTCTCTCTCTCTCTCTCTTATTCTCACTCCCCTTCTCTCTCTCTCTCTCTCTCTCTCTCTCTCTCTCCCGTGCCATCCTCTGCCTGCTAATGAGGCGTAAGATTGACAGCTGGATTACTGGGTTGGCTTGTAATCCTTTAATTTCTACATTTAAGATAATCACCCTCTGGATCGAGCACCGCCTACACACAAATGTTGCACGCACGCACGTACAGTGTGCACACATGCGCACGTACGCGCACACGCACACACCCACACACACTACAATACTGAAGTGTGTGTTTAATAAACAAACAAATGCATTTGCAAAAAAAAAAAAAAACACAAATCAATAAGGGAGTATGGTAAAAGATGCAAATGCAAGCTCTCTGACCAAATATAACAGTCAACGGCTGAATAAATTCAAAGGACAAATATAGCACGAGCCCTCTGGGCTCGCGGGACCTTTCTGACGTGAGAATTTGTAAAACAAAGATGTCTTGACAGAGAACTCCCTTAATAAGGGAGATAAGACTAGCAGAGGCAGAGGTCTTGTGTGTTCGCAACTAGATGTACAGCACACAGAGGCCCGCTGGCAGAGCATTTAGCAGCAACTTGGAGGGATATATGTGTTCAGCCAAGCCGAGCGTAAATCATTTTGATTGGGTCGTGTTTCTCCAGCACCTCCGCCACTGGTGACTGGGGAATATGAGCGTTGGGGAACATTGAGACGGGGTGTGGGAAGGGGGAGGGGAGGGTTATGTGGATGTGGGTTGTTGGTCAGGTGGCAGCACCAAGGTCAAAACATTTGGTCATAACTCATCAATAAAGTGAGCCGCAATATGTCACAAGGGGGGAGGGGGGGGCAGGGGTAGATGTACTAATGCTATACATGAGGGAGTGAGAGCTTCCCTTCGGTGGGTTGAATCAGAGAGGGCCTAAATATGAGGGGCACAGCATGATGTGATCATCTACCAACTTACCTAGCTAAATATTTAGACAGGGGGAGACTGTTTTTGACGCAGCACTAAATTGCCCGCTATGAAGAGGATGTTTCAGATGTATTAGCCATGCTATTTTCGAACTTTAAATGAAAAGTTGGGAGTTTATATAGTAAAGGTAAGACCTAGGCTATAGCTTCTATGTTATTCCTTAATTTGGTTAGGAAAGCAAAACAGCCTATTAAAATATTAAAAGTTCAGTTGTGAATTGACCCGCCATCAAAAATGTGTACCGGTAGCCTAAAGTAGCCTACTTATCAGTGGACTGTGGACATGGTTTTCAAGTAATGCAATCATCAAAATGTACATTATTTAAAAACTGATAGGCTGCCGTGTCACTGCGTATTGTTTTGTTATAATGGTTTATTTGTTTTAAATAGTAAGTTCCTCCAGAACCTGGCCCGAATCCAATGTTATTTATATAGTTCTATGGTCCCGACGGGTTCGGGCTGATATTCTCTAATCTGTAGACTAAATTGACTAATTCTACGGTCATGATACATGCACATTTACCGCGCATAATTACTCATGTAACTAACCTATTATGCCTATATGTAAGTGAAGTAGTTAGGGTGGTCGAAGGGACTTTCCTTAAGCTTGATTTGTGCTTCAGCGGGTCTGTGTTGTTAATGTCATGTGCGGGTGTGCACTGACATGCTGATTATTTATAGTGGTATAATTGTTTACTGATCATGCAAAGCCCCACTATGCGGAAATGATGTAAATCAGCACGTATAAAATATAGAAAATAGAACTCTATTTGTAAAAAAATGCTTATTTGTATTTTTGCTGCGTAAACATCAGGGAAGTCCCTATTCGAGATGCTGAGTTAAGGTGTAGTCTTGGATCAAGTTCAATGTGTATAACAACATTTCTTGCCAGCGAATCTAATAATTATACCATGATTGTCAAAGGGAAATAGTCTGTGCATGCAGGCTACAGGACATTGCTATAAAATAATGATTGCTGTTAACAAAGTATCGTGGCATACGTTGGTAAACACCTCCCTTTTCGCCTTCCAACCAATCAGAATCTGCGCAACACTGCAGTTGATAAACTTGCTTTTATATTTTGGAGCTTGTGCACGCGGCAAATGTAGCCTGACTATGCGTGGCTCTGTGAGGGATGTGCGGGTCCCACGCAGTCGCGTCTGACATGGTAGCATTAATCAGGCTGTAGTAAAACAGCAATGCTGTCCCAATTGGAAGGTAGCGTAAAGCAGCTGTTTTCAATATACCTTTTTCTGGCTTGGATTTGTAGGCAGCATAGCGTGTACTGTATTCATCATGGATAATTCCTTTGCCTGATGAACACTATGAATATTTAAGCAACACAGAGGACCGTTTTTTGCTAAAGGTGGATATCCTGGAGAAAGATTGTTCATATTTGAACTTGATCAAAACAAAAACATCTCTCCCTTCAATGCCATATAGGCTGCTCCCTCAGATGCTCTGCATCCCAAATTGGACATGCATTGCCAAGGCTAGGATATTGTGTGGTGTGTGATCTCCATCACTTTGTTTGTGTTCCCATTTACAGAGCCAGGGCTGTATAGAAACAACAGCTATTTTTTTCCATGTGCACACAGAATGGACAGCTAATTTGTGTCAATAGAGATGATAATACTTTATATTGCTTGACACAATGCCGTTTCTAAACAGGCATCCACTTGCTCCCACAACATGCTTGCCACTGGAGTAACCATTTTGCTTAAAACATCTTTTAAGAAAACATGTTTTTCATCTGTCCTGAAGAGAAAAAAAAACTAATGGAGCTGCAAAGTTTTAAATCCTCTCTACCTCCCCAGTCTAAGAAAGTCCTCCTGTTAACTGATCCATGCATTCCTACACTCAGACACACTGTAAAGCTGCATCTACACCAAAGCGATTTTCGCTCGTGTGTGTGGGAGCGACTGCTAATCAACAGAAATCGCCAGGTCGCTGGTTGACTCTTTGGTGTAGCCGCTGGACGGACCGCTCCTATCAACCGGAACCTGACGCTCTATCAACTTTTTTAAGCGATTCCAATTTTGAATCGGCAGCGAGAGGTGAAGGAAATCGCTAGCGTTTCCACCAATCAGAATGTAGCTTAAAACTTTTCAGGCTTTCTTGCAGAGTAATATCAATATAAAAAACACAAAAACCTAATAACAGTGAGAACATTTTTCAGCATCCCAAAAACAACTTAACTGTTTAGTGTTTGCATTTCAACATGATACCTCCAAATCACGGCAAATGGATGGATATGCGCCGTGTTGCTCGCCTGTTTATGTTTCCTATGACTCCTTCGTCTTTTATTTCATTTAGAACTTCCGCGCAGACTCAGAAGGTAGCTGAAAGAGTGTCCTCGGGCGCACAATTGCGACAACAGAAATTGTAATTAGGCTGTCGCTAGAAGACGCTAGAAGTCGCTAGTCCACGCCTTAGTGTAGTTTTAGCTTAAGGCTCTGCTATACTGCATATGCTGCTGTCAACTCCGGTCAGCTAAGCAGAAACTAACTGGGGATAAGCACACAAATATACATATAAGAAATATAACAATATAGTCTTAATACATGTCATACAGTTGTTATATAGATATTTTATAGGCCTATATATATTCCTACAAAACATTCCTACAAAGAATAAATGCATATATGAAAAATACAAATGAATACAGTATGTGGGGATTCTGAATCATCACATACAGTATTCGAAACAAACTAGACCACATTTAAGTAAATTGTCTGAGCTGAAGAACCACTTCAGCAGTGAAGCCCTCATTTGTATTCTGATGAATGTAAATCCTGGAGCTTTAAGGCACAAAAAACAAAGTAATAAACTGGGAGATACTGGCTTACACACATGGTTAAGAGGTGAACAAGGGGCCTCCCATTGGGAGAAAAATACTTTTTTGTGAAGGCTACACAGCCTTGATAAACTCTCCAAATCAATAAACTACTGAGATACAAAACACTAACGCATATTGATGAAATTAAAATAAGGTATCATGTTATTTGATGAACAATAACAATTGCAAAAATTCACAGATACAGTAGCAAACATTGGTTAGGAAATATAACAGATGTGTAGATGGGCCAGTTTTTCAGACATACCGTATGATGTTACCAACTAAATGATGTTCCTCATCAAGTCGATGTTCTTTATTCAATGTCTAAATTGCTCTGTAACAGTAGTTTAAGCCATATTATCCGTGCAGTCTGATAAGGCAATGCTTTAAGAACTCTAAAGGCCCCATAGAATTTGTTAAATGTCAATTTTGGTTGGTGTTACAGATACTGTACAAATCCATGTTGTGTCCAGGAACTCTGTGTTACATTTGCCTTTCCCTCTATTCTTAAAATGGAAATACTATAGTCCCAGATCACCGGGCCCCTATTTAATCTGCATTAGTCCCTGACCGAGGACTCTATAGCCACCATCAAAGGATCACTTTTTTCCTCAATCCTCCAAGCTCGGTAATTGAACCCACAGCCTCTGGCGACTGCAGATGCAATCTAAAGTCTGATAATATCATGATTACCTCCATTTGAAGGTTAGAATTCAGAGCACCTCGTGCTCACCTCTATTTTGTCAGGAAATTCAGATCTACTGCCTAAACTCCCCTAAGTTGAGCACTAATGGAAACGGCGGAGTGCTTTAAAATGGGCCCCAGCTCCTCAGATAGAACAGTACAGAAGGAAAGAACTTTGCTCTAACTCTGAATGCTGTCAGCTGCCTTCATCCTAAGGTTTAGAAGAATCATGCGGTCCTCAGTGGTACACAGTTGGCACAGCAAAGCAAACATTTGTAATTATACTTTATGAAGTATTGACAACCTGTAGAATAAAAGATAATCTGGCATGAGCTTGTGGGGATCAGTGTACCCAAACTAATCAAATGCACACAGACACACCAACCACCAGTAATATTTCTGTTGTAGGACAGTTTTCCATAGCTATCAAACTAGTGGGAGAGTGGATACAGTACAGAATAAAAAGCATTATGCTGTGTGGGTACTGTATCTTGGGTGGCGGGCGTGATGGAACAGACTCAGTGTGTATGTCATGTTGCAAGAAATTGAGGGATACAGAATTGTGGCCGGGCTCAGTAAAAACGCAGGCAAGATAAAGAGAAATGATGGGTCTCGTCTGGTGTACCGGTACCTGTATTCTATCAGCTCGCAACAGACTGCACGCCCTGGCTGCAGAGATGAAAGACTCTCTGGAGGACAAGAGAGACGTTACTGAGTCAGAAAGAAAATGGCATCCCGCTTATCAAACGCCTGGAAAAGTAATCCCTTCTACTTCCAGGGTCTGGACATACTTATGAAAGCCCTGTCACTTTGGATAGAAGGTTAGGTGCCTGGAGTTCTCCAAAGCATAGCGCACACCAAGCAGGATGTTTGGAACCAGATATGGTTCTTTGTCAGATTTTCCCAGTGTAGTCTAATGCTGCAAGTAATTTCATATAAATTACTTTTAGAGATTGAGTTAAATGGCGATCCATGTTGAAAGCATATTGATGGAGGCATGATCCTACTTTTTATAATCCTCTAGATTTAGGACGAGTGTTTGTGCTGCAATTATTTGGATTGAACAGTAACATAAGTAATACAAATTGCAGGAAATCTACCCTAGCTACACTAGAGAATCATAATTCAAAACCAAGAAAATAATCTAAAAAGGTAAGAAAAATATTTCACTGTATGTTTTATTAAAGAAAACATTAAAGTTGTTTTTTACCCCCAAAGGACAAGGGTATTCCAAATCAAAACAAGCTGATTCTCTTTGAAAGGGCAGAGTAGTGTTGGAAGAACAAAGTGCAAACACCACTGAAATATAGCTCATCCAAAGAACTGCCACTTCTCTTGTGGTGTATTCACCCAGAAGACAAACTTGTCATTGTTGATGTTCATCTCTGAACCAGCTGGCTATGGAGCAGCCCTCTGTTGCTTCCCTAAAACAAAGTATTGCATTACTGAAATTTATTTTTCTGTACGGAAGTGCCCATTGCAATCCAGACGCAAGTGAATTGCTTACGTCACACAATTGTAAAGACAAAGACAAAAGAATTCACAAGCTCACTGCAGCAGTGTAGCTGATGCGCTCAGGACCGGTGAGGGTCAAAGGGCGACAAACACGTCCCTGTTGTCTTTTTAATATGCGCTGACAGCGGCTTAAAAGAGGCGCCATACTGAAGAAACCGCAGTTCAAATCAATTTATTTTCTTTTGTGCCGAATCCTCGTCCCTTGCCAATGTTCCTATGTGTCTGCTCCAGCTCTCAGAGCGAGGTGATACTTTACACAGCGATGTGCATTCACTGGAAGACTTCTTTTCACAGCTTACCCGGTCGCAGCGGAAATCTGTGCGGACAGACGCATGCGATCCGCCAGGCTGACTGTCGGCTATATGTGCTACAGACGCTTAACTCCCACCCAGCCCTGCAGCAATTATCTCCACAGGAGCGTGTGAGATCATTCATTCTGTCAAACTTAGGGGCAGCCCAGGGATTTGTGTGTTCTTTAAACAATGGCCTTGTATGGTAATCCACAAACACTGAGCCTATTTAACCTTTAAGAGGCTGTTTATCCAAGAACACAAGTCCGTAAAATACAGACAGATGTGATTAGAACAGCAGGGGAAATAAATATTATTTACACATATTTAATGAACAGGTTGGGTCTTAATTATGATGTTATGGCTGAGGAGCCAGCCCACATCTGAGAAACCACCTCCATTTCAGCAAGGATATGGCTGCAGCTCATTCATAGTTCAGCTACTGCTGCAAAAACGAGGTCTGCGCTCTGTGCATAGTTTGCATTTTAGTACATTCAATGAACCGAATCAGGGAAGAAGTGAATGAATCGTTTCATTGCATTGTGGATTCAAGTATACAGAAACTGACAGGACCACAGATTTGCCTCATATTGTATTTGGAATACTGTATAGTCATATTCCCAGACTGGAATGCATATTTAGGCCAGTTCATAGTGGGATCAGTGAATGCTATACGAAATGAAAGAATTGCGTTGTAGAACTAGAATGAAATGTGGCGTTCGGCTCAAACAGGTGTGTCAGCTTTGCTACCTTCTAGTGACCTGAACACACCACGCTGACGCAGGCTACACCCGCGACCCTCTATACCCTACTGACTGGGCCATCACCAATTACTGCCCATTTCTCCCGGGACACAACAGCCGCTGTCGGACCATCTCAGTGGTCCAAACCAACCCTATCACATCGCGGCCCCTTCCAATTCCTCTCATAAGCCCATTTGTTTTGCTGGAACATGACAGTTTTGGGTTATACAGTATTAGCGGGTACCTCCTGCTTTGTGTCCTCACTGCATAGAAAGCAGAGCCTCGTTCAAGCCGGCCACCGACCATTAATCACAGCGTGAAGACTTAAGTTGCTGCAGCCCATATCGCTCTGAGTGGCCAGTAGAGAGGACAGCATGGCTCCCAGATTGATTTTCACAAAGAGCAAACACTGATGCGGCAGAGAAAATAAGAGAGAGAGAGAGTCTGTACGCGTGTGTGTGTGTGAGAGAGTGCGAGAGAGAGAAATAGAGAGAGATAGAGAGAAAGAAAGTGAGAAAAATAAACCAATTGCATTGTTCTATGAAAGTGCTGCTAAAGTGAAACAGTTCAGCTTTGCCAAAACTTTACAATACCTTATTTCTGTTGAGAAAATGCAGACAGACACTCCATGCAGACATATACAGTACACAGTATATGTACATACTGAACACACATATACAAATGCAATGAATTATGCATCTTTGCCTCTATGCACACACACACACACACACACACAAACACACACACACACACACACAGGAGAAAAACACAAAATATGGTAGATGCATCTACTCTGTCAACACTTTTTCGGCTGGGGTCACTATAAGGACAGCTCAGCCCATTTCCAAACGGGAAGAAACCTTGAGCATCAGGCCCCCTCAGGCAAACGGGCTCCCTGTTGACCAGCTGTGCTATCCTTGTCAGCCTCCTAAATAACAAAATAACCCTCAGAGTGATTCAATATTTCTTCCCGCTCAGAACGGGGGAAAAAAGCTCAGACAATGGGTGCAATGAGAACGTTGTCGCCTTCTGGCGAATAACATTTCACATTTTCACGTAACAATAGACATATATTAGGCTATAAAAGCAAATTGTCCAGGAAAAGCTAAACTCATTGCACTTTGCCGCTGCTCCAAGATAAATTATTTGTTGGGTTTGGGGTAGGAAGGGGTGAGTATTTACCAAAATACTAAATCTTAATTTAACAAGCCATGGTTTGCAAAATGTATAAGGGTCAATGACCAGATAAATATTCCTACCTGATCACAGAGCACTGTACAAACAACATGTGTAAATGTATAAAGGTCAATGACCAGATAAATATTCCTACCTGATCACAGAGCACTGTAAACAACATGTGTAAATGTATAAGGGTCAATGACCAAATAAATATTCCTACCTGATCACAGAGCACTGTACAAACAACATGTGTAAATGTATAAGGGTCAATGACCAGATAAATATTCCTACCTGATCACGGAGCACTGTACAAACAACATGTGTAAATGTATACTGCCCTACAAAGCCTAACCGTCGTAACTGCACTTATAGTGAAACTGAGAAAAATGACTTTAAAGTTTTTTGAC
>JAODTR010006536.1:0-10747 GCA_025399935.1 Amblyopsis rosae | reverse complement strand
GGAGCAGGGATGCCTCCCAAACACCAGCTAAGCACCTTCCCTTCAATAACATCTTCGGCCTGCAGGTGCGATCCTTTTCTGCCCCAGAAATGGGCTCTGGGATGCCAGAGCTCTTCTCTCTGGCATCCCAACCAAACTCATCAACAGACTCTGCTGCCAGAATGCTCACGAACACAAGATCAATGGATCCCATCACTCCTATGTGGGTTCAGCTACATTGGCTCCCTGTTATCTTCCGTATAAACTTCAAGATTCTCCTCCTCACATACAAGGCCCTCCACAATCTGGCTCCCTCCTATCCCTCTGTCATGCCACCACGGTCACCTTGTTTGATAAGATCCTCAAAACCCAACTCTTCAAGGTGCCTATGACGTTGTTCCACTCTCACCTGACCTGTTTTATTTTGTTTATTTTGTATATATTTCTAAGATCACATATGTATTACTATAGTATGTATATTTCAGCCAACTGTTTTATATCCTCGTATTTGCCATGTAAGATGTTCTTGAGTGTTTGGAATGGCGTTCCAAATGATTATATAAAAAAAATATATGATTATTATTAATAGTCTACCAAACTTTATTTGTTTTTGTTTGTGTTTGTCTTTAGTTTGTCTAACAAATGTTATTTCAGTTGTAGAACACCAAACTTGACGCATGTGGACGTAACTGATATTTTGTTGTGCAAAACCCCGTATGCTTGTCCTACACGTTACTTTCGACTATATCTTTGCTACATGTACGTCTTCGTGCCTTTTGTTGGTGTTGATGAAAGAGAATTGTAGAAGTCATATTAGATCAGTGCCTCAAACTTGACATAGTTATAATGACTTCCCCACTAACCACGAATCTCTAGTGATTGGGTGAAATTACTTTTGTCAGGTGTCTGTTGGGTTTTCACATCATTGCAGTCATCAATATTTATTCAGGGAGTTTCAGTGACCATTTATAGGCAATTGTGGGAGTTTATTGGGTGGGACAAGACGCTCGCTCACATGCGCTAGATTTAAAATAGGTTGTGATTTATAAAGGAAAACTGCCGTGGGATTTGCGTGTGTAGTGTTTTATAAATCTGAATATTTTTGTGCGCACACACTTTGTGTTTCATTCATACGCAACATTCTAGTGTGAATTCTACGCACTCTTTTATAAATGAGACCCCAGAAGTACTGGACTCCCTGACTGAAGACATGACCCCACATAACCTTTCCCTCTGTAGACGTACAGTAAAGGAACTATGATTTAAAACTGGATTCATTACCTTTATGAAATACTGATATGCAAAATGTTATACTGTATCGTCTCATCAAGATCACAATAAGGTAAAAAGTAAGAACTGAATAGAACTTTGTCCTCTTTCAAATCAACCCTGTTTTTTTAACTTATTTTACAGATGTCACAATATATATCATGTTCACTGATTAATTCTAATTTCGCCAAGTCAATACTATCTAGAATGGCACTGGAATGTGTAATTGTTTGTTTTTTTTTTATTCCCAATAATAATATCATTCTCAATATTTGAATGTAAAACATTTGTATGATATGTAAGATGCTGAATTAGCCTTGTGAATCTCTTCTGATCACATGAGCTCCAGTTTCACCTCACCAATAGTATCAGTCTGGACAGGCTCCGTGCGCTTGGGTCCATATAGACTGATAGACAGATGCTTGATCCAATTACCTGTTATCACGTGCCAAGTATTCTTTGAAAGTGTCTCCCCCAAACAAATGGACTGCTTCCCGATTGTTTTGTTTTAGCGTTAATGCAGGGCCGGCCTGTACAGGTGAACTAGGCAGGTGTGCAAAACATACAGTATAAATTCCATAGTAACTATGCTAACTAGTAATTTGGGTTTTGCCCCACATAATTGCACAATAGCACTCCTAATCCACACACTGGCCAGATTAAACAGTCTGTTGCTGTTCAGCGAAATAAGGGGAGACGGCAATGTAAAACAGGACACAAGCTATATTTATGTATAAGAAGGGGAGAATAGAGGACAAGAGGCACAAAGGACTAGAGGTGCTATGTGACAGAATATCCTTATTTCATCCACTTAGTTATGCTAATGTTTGTTGCCAAGCGTGTTATGTTAACCCTAGGCTCAGCCTCTCCTGTCCTTTAGCACTACGTCACATGTAGTCTGATGCATATACCACCGTTTAAGCTATAGGCCGACTTTAAGGAAGTGAGGAAGTTGATATTCATTGGCTGTTAGCATTGTCACTCAAGAAGGCTGTCTGTAAATGTGTTGCGAGTATAGTGCAGTACTTAATTGACACATTTTTCACTTGTTACATTTATTTTATATTTATTTATTTTATTCGTTACTTATCTAACAGATATACAATGCCTGAAAACAGTCGTGTTGGTACATTTTTCAACAAATTCCTCTGTATAAGTTTAACGGCAGACTGTCATTGAGTTACGTAGTTCGTTCTGCATGTCAATCAACATTCCCCTCCTGTCGAGTAGGTGTATCTTGACATAGCCAGGGCTGTGTCCAGAGTTTACGTAGCAAAGGCTAGATATGCAAGACCATGTCAACCCATGCAAAAATCGCCTACACTATAGCGTCTGTTGTATTTATGACTTATGCTGTAACTAGTCAATTATAAATATTTACAATTACTGCAGATGCTTTTATTCAAAGCGACTTGCATGTAGTACATGCAATTATAAGCAATCAATATTATATCAGAATAGTTACAGCATCATGTCTACTACCACATCAATATACTGTTTCATTTGATCATTCAAGTTCAGAATAGGATTTTTTTTTGAGAGGTCTACTGTATGTCATTAAGTAATTATACATTTCAAAACACACATTACCAAATAACATCATACAATCTTCAAACAATCTTAATAAAACATACTAAATATCTGAAAAGCGCAAATAGAGATGATCTAAGAGATTTAAAATAAATACTATATCTATCTATATCTCTATCATATGGTTGGCTCAGATATTCAGAGCCAACTACTACTAAAGGGACACAACATGAATGAGCTGAATACACTGCAGGTGATGGAAGACATCCACCTTCTCCAATTGTTCACTTTGCTCCTGACATTTTGTATATGTGTGACCTTTTTTGTCTGGAGTCTGGATGTAGAACAAAAACCCCTTAAGACATTTATTTAAACAAGCCTTCAAGTAGTATTATTATATACAGTATTGGTACCTTCTGTTTCTTTATAATTTTTTATTTAATTTCCTTGTTCTATGTATTATTTTAATATGTACTGCAACCTTTCTATGTTTTACTGCAATTTCTCCAAGTTTATATGCCGTTAATAATGCATAAGTCTGTGAAGCACTTTGTGACTGTCTATGAAAGGTGCTATGCAAATACATTTTACTTACTTCACATCTTGATACTAGTTATTTTTTGCAATAAAACATTTTGTATGATGTGGTTTTATTTAATTCCTAAAACCATCAAGTGTCTTGTAGAAAGGACGTGGCATTTAGTTTGGACACAATAGAATATGCATGCTACTCAGTTCAGTATTGAAATTGAAGTTAAATGTAACACATTCCTTTTTTTCCAGGAGCCTTTTAAAATTAGAATAGACTTTACTGTCATTGCACAAAAAAATATTCTAAAATATACTTGTGCAAAGTTATCCCATTCAATAGACATGTACAAAATATTTTAAAAGTAACACATTCGAAAACATGAAACCCTCTGATCTCATTAACCTGACTGACATGTTCCCATGTCTCACCTCTCTGTCTCTGCGTTTACATGGACCCTATTATACCGATTGATTGAAACCAAGTAAACAAATGCTCCATATTAACACCACGATCGGAAGACAGAGGCCCAACCCGTCTTGACATCACACTGTCAACAACTGCGAAACGCCTTGGTGTGACATTTGATAACTCCGTTTCATTCGATTCACAAATCAAAACCATTACCCAGGCAACCTTCTTCCACCTCCACAACATAGACTGCGTCCTTCACTCTCACACTCAGGCACTGAAACCTTCATCTACACGGTGGAAAGCACTGTGGCCTCACAGCAAGGAGGTCCCGGGTTCGAACCCCGGTCGTCTCTGCCTTTCTGTGTGTAGTCTGCATGTTCTCCCCGTGTCTGCGTGGGTTTCCTCCGGGTGCTCCGATTTCCCCCACTATCTAAAAAACGTGTCAGGTTCACCCTCCAGCCAGTGTCATGTGACCAATGATCTGGGGGTGGTACCCGGGCGCTGCACAGCGGCTGACCACTGCTCCGTTGAGGGATGTGTAAAATGCAGAGGATGAATTTTACAATGTGTATGTGTGACGGAGATCGTCTGTCCCCCCCGGGGAATCGAACCCTGATCTCCCACTTGGAGAGCGGACGCTCCTACAAGGCAGGCCAAAAACCCACGGGCCCTGGCCTGCGTCGCCAGAGCGTCATATGAGGTGTCGGAGAGTGAGGATTAACACCGCACAGCTACCTGCTGGCCACCGTTACGCATGTGTATGTGACAATAAAAGTGCCTTTAGTCTCTTTACACCTTTGTCACTTCATCCCATCCAAATTCATCAATCGCCTCCAACTACTGTAGTTCAGAACTCTGCTGCCAGAATCCTCACGAACACAAGGTCAACGGATCCCATCACTCCTATTTGGATTGAACTACATTGGATTCCTGTAAAATTCCACATCGCCTTCAAGACTCTCCTCCTCACATACCAGGCCCTCCACAATCTGGCTCCCTCTTACCCCTCTTACCTTCTCCTGCCATATTCTCCTCCTCTACAGGTCTCCTCGTCACCCCCGTAATTCCACCTCTCCACCGTAGAGGCTCGGGCGTTCAGCTGCTCTGCCCCCACACTCTGGAACGCCCTTCTCTTGCACATACGACATGCCCCCATGGTCGCCTCTTCTGCTGGACTTCTCAAGACTCATCTCTCCAGGGTTGCCTATGGCATTTGACCTTCTGTTCCGCTCTCACTTCTCTCCCCTGCCCTCCCAATAAACATGCATTGTTATTTTATTTTGTATCTACTTCCCAAATCTATTTAATTTAGTTGTATATACTTTCTCTAATGTATGTCCCTGCATTGGTTAAACATCCAAATCTGTAGTATTTATTTTAACCAAATATTTTATATGTACAATGTGTCACAACGGCAAGTAAGGACCCAAGTGCGGACACGGAGTCAGGGCAATAGCGTTCAACAACACTTTATTGTGTCTAAATGTCAGGCAGGCTCGTAATCCAAAACAGACAGAGTTGTCACCGAGAAGCAGAAGGCGGAAGTACCAAGGGGCAGGCAGGTTCGTAATCCAAGACAGGCAGATGAATGGAGACCGGGAGTAGACGACACTAGGACAAGAAACACAGGGAGGCAAACGCTGAAACGAGAGTACAAGACAAACGATCTGGCAACTGGCAGAACAGAGAACAGGGGTGAAATACACGAGGGTTGTAGGGAAGCTGGAAACACCTGGTGTGGGGTGGAGACTACGACAGGTGAACGATCAGGGTGTGACACAATGTAAGATGTCCTTGAGTGTTTTGAAAGGCGTCCTGAAATTAAATGTGTTATTCTCATGATCAAAAGCATGGACGCCGTGTTGCACATGGTTGTCCCAATATTGCACATACACAGAAAGGCAATGTTTGATTTAGATTTTGTTCAGTTCAGATGGCTCCTGAAAAGTCCTTCAGACTGGAGGTGTGAGCTTTGAGTGCTCTGTAGCGCCTCCCAGAGGTTAACAGGTGATAGCAGGGGTGGGTCTCATCTCCCATTCCCAGGATGTTCTGCAGAGACGGCGCGTCCAGAACGTGTCCTCCAGAGAGGGCAGGGTCCAATTATTTATTCCCCCGCAGTTTTAATGACTCACCGGAGACTCACTAGACGTGTGCGATCTGTCTCTATGCAATTCACATACCAGGCAGAAGGAGTGTTAAAACACAGCAGTGCATAAAAGGCCCTCAGCAGTTCTGCAGACAGTGTGTTGTTTTCCAGTGTATGGTAGAAGTAGAGCTGTTGGCTATTGAGCCTGTTTCACCAGAGCAGAGAGAATATAATTTAACAGTACACAGATTTCACCCACCACAATATTGCCCATGATTTATCTCTTGGGGCATTAATGGGTATTTTGAGAATATATTCCTTCTTTTACATTTGTTTTTACTACATGTCCTTGTATTTACCTGTAAGATTGTCATATGTATTATTTTTTTAAAGTGCACCAATCACATATGGTATAAAATATTTAGTTGCCGGGCCAACAATAATGTGCAGCCTATGGCGCCTATAGTTTGTATAAAAGTAGCCCACTAACTAATCCATTCAAATTGACAGATTTATTTATAGCATAGGTTGAATTTATGTTATTTGTATATTTTGAAATAAAATTATTTGGATGACCCCCTGTTGAAGACATCTGCTCTAAGGCTTCAGTATAGGGACCCAAAAGATACAGTGATACTGCCTATTGGGCAAGACTTAAACCAAACTTTGAAAAACCTAGAGGTACAACATTGAGTGTGTGTACAAGAGACATGTAGAATATTGAATATAGCCTACACTGCGTTGTCTGAGACTTTTTAGTCTTAATAACACAATATTGTTAAATGGGTGATGTATCAATAACTATTATTGATCTTTTCAAAGTGCTGGTCTAATATAACACAAAATGTAACGTTTCTGTTTCTCGCCAAGAGAGGGCGCTATATTACTGTCTTATTTTCTCACGTTGCAATGTGCTTTGTAGATCTCTTGAGTACCGTATATAGAAAACAATGAGTGACGTTGAGACTGCAATGTGATTAAGGGCTATATAAATAAACGACTTGACTGTACAAGCCGACCATACATGGCAAAGTCTAATATATAGCCTGTGTAAAGTCTGTAGGCTAGGCTATAGCAGACCATGAAGTTGATCTGTTGGTCATGTTGGTTCCCTCATGGAGGTCAATGTAACAATGAGATAAACATCCCTGCAGTGAAGTGGTCTGATGAAGGTTTCTACGAGTGTAGTCTCAGCCTCTTCTGTCCATTAGCACTACGTCAAACAACCAACTCTGTGCTGGACGTCTGATGCATAGACAGACCCTTGTAAGCTCGACAGCACTTTCCGAAATTGATAAGGTGATTTTCATTGGCTGGTAGCATTGTCCCTCAAAGGTCTGTGTCTGTAATAACGGTGCGACGCCGACGCTAGTGCAGTAGCCTGCTTAATATACTATTTTCAGTTCTTACATATTTTAAGCCCTAACTGTAGCCTACTTATCTAACAGAACAATACATAAAAACAGCCAGAGTCGTGTTGATAAGTGTAACGTCCAACTTTCTACAAAATGTCACTTTTTTTTAGCTATAACAAAAATATCTGAATAACAAGCATGATTAGTGAGAATAATTTAGCTATATAACAAATAAAAAGTCTGGTCTGGTAAACAGATAACAGTAAATAACAGTACATTTCTATGATTAACACCAAAACCAGTGAAGAAGACAGTAACGCTTTTTTATTTATATTTATTTACCAACTGGCTCTTTAGAACCTATAAAAATGACTGGACCTTACATTGTTTTTGAATATAGCATATACATTTTGTTTTGTTCAGATTATGGTGAGAAACCACAATAGATGAAAGGCCAAATTTAAATGAGGATTAAACACAAATTTCTCATTCAATGTTGCACAAAAATGTATAATGGGTTTCATCAACCTTGACAAACATGTATTTATTAGAATTCTCAGGATAGGTTACTTTACAGTATAATTTAATATAATTTCACTGTGTTAAAGGACAATCAGTAAGCGGTTCATCATAAAAACTATGCATGTGGTTTATCATTCAAATGTACAGCTGGAATTACTGAAGTTTTTCTGTGGTTAGCTAGCTCTGGTTTCACACACATGAGACCAGAGACACTATATGCAAGTACTTATGAGACACTGTTCTAGACGTGTGAGCTCCTTACGTGTAGACTCTCATATGTCTCAAATCATTCCAAGACATGTGGTTTGTTACACATACTGGACCTCTTCTTCCATTTCATCACACACTTGCATAACTATACTTCAGTCAGGACCACTATAAGAGAATATTAATTTACATTTGCAGTTCTGGGACCTTCCTGTCCTTCCATGTGCATACGTGAAAAGACTAAATCAGGTAGAGCAGCAAAAGACTTCCCCCAAAAGACAGACATAGCATAAAGGGGGCCATAAGTTGGTGGTGGGTAGCAAAGTGGCTTGCAGAGGAAACACCAAGAATAACAACAGCGATGGTTTCATGTACTGGACTGTGGCACACTGCAATATATAGTGCACTTATAGGCAACTCACATTATTCACCTGGCAAGGAATAGACGTGCTCTTAAAGTTCACAATAATCTGTTACCAAATGAATGATATCCCAGTGGTTTGTTGGAGCATAACAATGCAAGACCATGCATCATAAATTGGCTTTATTGGTGGTCACTGAAAATACATGTTTAAACATTATAATACAATTATAATTTAGATTGGTAAGGCTCCATTTGTGTGTATGAGGAAAAAGCTCTTCCTTCTTCTATGGATTCAATTGTGATTGTCCTGCAACACAATGCAAATCAATAAGAACACCTACTGTCGGTGTTAAAATGTCACACTGCTAAGGAAGGAAGGGAGGTTAACTTGAACCACTGAAGTGGTTCAGATCTGATGCCTCATTTAGAAGAAAGTTGCATTTTCCACTGCATGCTGGTAAGTTTGTGATATGAAAACAAGTGCTTGCTGACCTTGAACAAATACCTCTGTCTTATTTATCTGTCTAGTGATTATGTAAGAAACACACATCGGGTCAGACAACAGGAGTCACAAAGTGCTTTACAGAACAACAGCACATTATAAAAAGGTACATAATACATGATAAAATACAAGAACCACAGTATTTCTAATTAAAATCTTGTTTAAAAGATGAAATTAGGTGTTTATTTGATTCATTGTTTAAGGTAAAGGGAGAGAGCTAGTCACCTCTGGTTTTAAAAACATAAAAGTTCTTGGCCTGTATAGTGTGTGCTCCCTCATACATCCTGGACATTAAGTCCAGGATGGACATTAAGTCCAGGATGTATGGGCGAGCTTGTCCATGTAAGGGACCACTTTGTAAATGAACTCTGAAGCCAATAGGAAGCCAGTGTAGAGCCTCAAGCACAGGAGTAATGTGTGATCAATCTCCTGCTGGTCTTAGTCAAGCCTTGCAGCTGCATTTTGCAACTAGTCTTGGGATGATTTGTTCAGACACGTGTACAAAACATTGCGATAATCCAAACGAGATTAAATAAATGCATGATTCATGCGTCTCCATCTCCTTTTTACAAACAGATATTTTTTGTTGCAATGTTGATAAGATGAAAGCAGGAACAAACCACAAATATGTAAAAATGCCATTATAAACCTTCATGAATGTGCAGAGCGGAAATCACAGACAGTGGTGTCACGAGATGTAAAGTGCGACACTATGCATCTTGTGACACCTGCAGTTACGTGTGGTTGCTTTTGTAATTCACAAAACTTCCACTCTCAATATTTTACTATGTCCAGTAGACTGCTGTTGGTAGTATCTGAGAGTTTCAAGCAATGAAAGTAAATCAACATAGAATAAAATTCCAGTTCAAATTAAACTGCTTTGGATCTAAATTTATGCGTCACTTCAGAGTAGACAATATAATTTATGTTAGGTCCAAAAACTATTTGTCCAAAAGCCAGGTTATTGTCTGTCTTACCTTTCTATTGGTGGGTCTTGTTGTTACAACTGCATATGTTACTTCAGGTTGTTCCACAACCACATATTCCGTAACAGAGGCTGTAATGTTAAACAAGCTGTAAGTCTTTTACTCCTTGAACTTTGTCTTCAATTAACAAATTCTCCATGCATTTGCAGAAGATTCGTTTTAAATAAATTGTAAAGATACTAGATTCACACACTATTCCTGTAATTATCAGAAAAAAAATTATCCTTTGCCATATAACACTTTCATTAAAATCATGCTCAGTGATAATCTAGTTAAAACGTCCTGATATTGCTATTGATAAACTGCTACTGAATTGCTCCGCTACAGTCTAAGAACTCTTTATAGATCAAACACATTTTGTCAGCAAGGCAGTGCCAACCGATTGGCACTCAAGACTAGATGGTTTGATTTGTTAAATTGTCTTAATTTCCTCTAATGTATCTATTCCATTTAGTCAGTATTCCAACTCTAAGTAAAATGTAAAATTCCCTGACTTTACACCCTTTGAACCCTAAGGGTCTTTTGGCCGTTTTTCACTACTTTGCAATTATAGGCGCGAGTTGCCCGTCATGTTGCAAAGTCCCTGTTATGTGGAATAACATAATCCACATGTTGATCTCTTCATCAGTGTCTGGATTATGAGGAAAAATTTGTTTCTATGTGTTACCGTTCTAAAGATATGGCACGAAATATAAATCTATGTCATGAATAGAAACAATACAAGAACCTTTATGCAAGGAATATTTTGTCCGAATTTGTCGCCGTGTTGTAGAGCCCCATCTATGCATAAAAAGACAAGCTATACATCACTCTCTTCAGCGGAATGCCTGAGCTTCTATCTTTTACCTTTCTGAAGATACGAAATCATACGAAATATAGACAGATGCAAAATCAACGTCGGCGCAGACGTTGACGTGAAGGGTCGTTACCGAAAGAACAAGATCACGGGTACAAGCGGCCGAAATGGGTTTTCTCAGAAGGGTGGCTGGCTTCTCCCTTAGAGA
>JAODTR010006535.1:0-10749 GCA_025399935.1 Amblyopsis rosae | reverse complement strand
CTGTGTGGAGTTTGCATGTTCTCCCTGTGTCTGCGTGGGTTTCCTCCGGGTGCTCCGGTTTCCCCCACTATCTAAAAAGAAAACAAGTTAGGGACACCCTCCAGCCAGTGTCATGTGACAAATGACACTGTCTCCGATCTGGAGTTGGTCCCCAGGCGCTGCACAGCGGCTGCCCACTCCTCCCTTGAGGGATGGGTTAAATGCAGAGGATGAATTTCGCAACATGTGTAACAATATGTATGTGACAATAAAAGTACCTTTACCTGGCCCACCCCCGTCCTTCCTTCGGCCTGCGATGTGGGTCCCATCGCCTGGGGCGTCGATGCTGAGATTGCGTGGTCAGGGAGGACAGATCCCATCCCGGCAGCTTACCGAAATTGCAGAGAAAGACTTATGTGCCCCGGGCGGTCCGAGACCGGCTGGTCACGGGTCGCCAGCGACAGGACATCCTGGGATCCAGCGCACGGTGGTGGTCCTGCAGCAGAAGTACTGGTGGCGTGGCATGGAGAAGACTGTGGCCCACTACATCCGCTCCTGATTTATGATCCCTGCCGACACCAGAGCGTCCTTGGACCCACATTGCGGTGGACTTCCTGACTGACTTGCTCAGATCGGAGGGGAGCACGGCCATCCTGGTCATCGTGGACCGCTTTTCCAAGATGTTCCTGGCGCCTGTTTTGTGTGTCGTAATCAGCCTGTGTGCTTATAGTGTTTTCTTGGTTTGTTTCCCCTCGCGGGTTATTAGATGTTTATGTTCTGTGTTTATTAAACCACTGGACGTTTACCCTCTGTCTTCTTGTGTCCTGAGTAAAACATCAAGTTGTTTGGAAAGAATTTATCTGCTAAATATAAGACAACACTTTTGTGAGTGCATAATTGACAGTCAAAAAAAAGCAGAATACTCAGTCCATTAAGACAAAAGTGGCATCGCATTTGGATTACTTTAGCTTTCCCTTGATATGGGTTAGTCTGCCGTGCTTGCTTTGGAGCCGCACAGGTTTTCTACTGTAGTAGCTTATTTGGGAACACTTCTATTGTGCAATGCATACACTCACTGAATACAGGAGCAGTCCAAGCCGATTTTTTTTATCGGGCAGTATTTATGGATATGGACAAAAGTCAGCCAATGAGCAATCACATTTCAGATTTTGGTGGGGCCTGGCCGGTGCCACCCCTGGCCACTTTCTGACCACCCCTCTGTGCGTGTTGAAAAAATAATCTAATATACTGTCCTGGTTTTGTAAATAGTACCATAAACAATGTGGCGAACACCGCTTGTATTAACAAAGCCGTAGCGTAGCACTACGATTTGTTAATACAAACTGCATTTCGATGTGTGAGTCGGCGTCGTGGAGGACTGCGGAGCAATACTCTTTTGGTTTGAGCTCGAAGTAGCAAGAATAACTGACCCTGCCTTTAATGCAGATAGTGAATGAAAGAATGGTTGGAAAATATACATTCATACTGTGATATACAATATGAATGCATATTTTCATTAGCATTAATGAATACAGTATTAATAATATAAAAGCAAAATCTGATGTAAGGGTTAACAAAACAAAAGCCTAAACAAAATACTATAGTTGTTTTAGGTGTTGGTGGTTAGACTGGGAGAGTTTGTCAGTCGTGTGTGTCTGCGCATGTGCATCTGTTTGTTGGAGGGGGTATGTGGGACATTCTCAGTAGGGGTGGAGTATGGTGGAGGAGTGTGTGTGTGTGCGTGTGTGCGTGTGCTTTTAGTTATCACATATGATTATTCATTGTGCATTAACACTGCAGTGTTTTTGAGAAGACCATGAGAGCAGTATAAAATGTTAATGAATACCAGAACTGAGTCTGTTCTCATGGGAGTAAATAATTTCTTAAATCAGATACTGACTGTTTTTTTTTTTTAAGATTAGACAAACTGGGTCTACATAACACTATCATACAGTAAAGCACTAATGGTGCTCTGCTCTTATTAGCTATGTATGTATGTATGTATGTATGTCATGGTCTGCTGTCCACCTGCAGTGTCTCTGTCCAATGGTCTATCTTGTCTTCCTGTATTTAAGTCCTTGTGTTTGGTTTAGTGTTTGAAGGATCATTGTTTATTGTCAGTCAGTGTGTTTCTGTGTTCCTGTGATCACCTTTGAAATAAAACAGTTTATGGTGGGTGGCCCCTTCTGATAAGATTTTTTTTTTTGCTTCCACCCCTTATTGCTATATTTCTTTTAAAGAGTCAGTACTCAAATTTGACAAATAAAGCAGGCTGTGTCTAATGTACATTAACAATACTGCATTTTATATTTATCAATTACTGTATTTTAAATATTAAGTTAGAAACCAATAATATATTCTGAATCAGTAACATTACAATTCTCCATTCCAAGGCTTATTTGGGTCCCACACATGCTATTCTCTCCTTAGAATAAAACAAGCTTGTAGACTACATTATGTTGGTGTACCTTGACATTGACTAACACCTATAGTCTATAAAGGTTATACAAAATAGGAGACTGAACATCACCAGTTATGGGTATGCAAGCATGCAACATTTATATTTTAGCTTATTTTTAGTACCTATAGTGCCCATACCCAGACAAATATTTTTGGCATGCTATGCACACATTGCATATGTTCTTCTGTGGCCACCACCACAAATATATTTGCTTCCCCTGTGCCAGCCCAGTAAATATGTCCTAGACAGAACGGTAAGATAGCGAAATGCAACCATGCGAGTAGATATTTGTTGAATTTGACAAAAAGTGTATTATCTACATTTAGCTTGCAATAGCTGACTATATGGGATTAAGTGTTATGTCTTTATTTTTTATATTTTCTCATTTTATGTTGTTAAATATCTTTACATTTGTTCATGTTTATGCCACAAGTACTAAATTCTTGTGAAGTAACAAACTTCTATATATTATATTTATTTCTTAGAAAATACATGTTAATCCTTAGCATAACGCCCATCCCCTGCTATCCCCTTCTATCTCCATCTATCTAAACCCCCACTGAGTCTCACCACATTCATTTATCTTCCCAAATGCACTGTAACCTGTCCCCCTTTCAAAACAGAAAAGCCAGGCCTGCAAACCCCCTGTACAGCCTGGTGACATAATTTAATGTCACCTTTTCCCTGATCTATGAAACCTCTAAAAAACATACACAAATACGCGTGTGTGAGAGAGCACATGTCCATGTGTTTGCAAGCTTTTTTTATGTGATTAATATTAATAATATGCTGTGTCCTGTGTTGCATGAAACAAGGACAATAATGCTAATGTAAACTCTTTTACATTAACACAATATGTTTTATTATGGAAATATGGTCTTCTTCTGAAATTCTATTCCTGGTCTTTGAGTTGTTTTTATCTGAGAGCATCTTATTAATCATGACTGTACACAATCCTGACAGGAGGTAACACCAGTGGTGTGGGCGTCAAGCAACCAATCGAGAAGTTAAAACCCACGGGCCCTCTGTAAGCCAAGCCACGGTCAAGGATGGCCAAAATGGATGCATATTTAACTGTATGCTGGTGTCTACACATGTACCTTATTCTGCTTGTGTGTACTTTGTGTAAAATAAATCACATATGTTTAGCCTATCATACGTTTGTAACATACATTGTAAAATATATCATATCTAACCTGTTTGTAACATATATCGTAATGTAAGTATAGCGTGTGTGCGTGCGCGCTTGAGTTCGGACCAGCCAAAAGCCCTCCTAGGCTAGCTATTGTCCCTAGCGTAGGAGTGGTCTATTATAATGAATATAGCTATTAGCCTCAGAATGCAGATATTCTTTGCAGAGCTCTGATGTGTAAGCAAGCATTAAATCCAAACGCCACCCACAACCACAGGGCTTCACTGTAAAGGCAGCCCTGTGTTTATGTAATCTGATGTTCATGTAATAAAGAGTCTTGGTATCGCTGTGGTTTTAGGTAGGAGTGATGTGGGACTAGCTTCCTTCAATTAGCATATTTCAGTAGTTGGATTGTAGGTGCATATAATTATAGTATACATATATTGAGATTACTCCAAACAGCCAGAAAATGAAATTTGCAGAATATGTGAAGTGGTTTAACAATGAGATAGAGTAGACTATTTATTTGTAAACTTAACTATGTTTATGTGTATAACATTTACTGTATCCCGATTATGGCCTGATGAAATCCTATGTTTGTATTGTTTTGACTTGATAAAAGGCATTTATTGTTTTTATTTGATTTAGGTTGGTCTGAATCTCGGAGAGCTAAGGTCATCCCTGTTAATGCCTTGCTCTTTTCTCTACTCCTCCTCATGTACTGTAGCCTACACTTACATTAAAACAAGTTACAGCAAGCTGGCATCCTGGGGGTGCTATAAATACATTAATTGGTGTCTAACTTTAATATTGCTCTGTCTTCTGTAGCAACATTCATAACTAGAGATTTTCTGTACAAGCTGCAGGACAACTTGTCTCTTGTAGATTATATACCAACAAGTTTATATACTAGTAGGCTATAAGAAGTTTATTGTATCTGTTTTGTTTCTCTGTGTGGCTGAAACTATTTCACTTTGTGTGTTCGAGTAATTGTGTAGGCTATATTACATTGAAAATAAAACTGTAGCATACAGGAATTTTAGAATTATAGCATTTCATTATGAAATGCAGTAGTTCTTTATATTGACATTTTACCTTGCCATATTCCAGATGAAAACATTTTTGAAACCATAATTATCATTAATGAATTACAAGAATACCTATGTTTTAGATTTGTATATAGGTCTACATAACCCATAACCTCATTCCAGAATCATACATTCTGAATTTTAGGTCATTAGTTTGCCTAGCAGGCTAGTACACCAGCCCTGCCAGAAAAACTTACATCTTTCAAATTTCACTTCGTTCACAAAAACATTGCAGTGGTCAATCTTCGGTTTCAGATGTCTCGACTGGCGACTGGTAAACCAATAAAACAATTTAATTTAGACGTTTCGATTTCCCGTCTCCTCTCCGATTGGTTCTGGGCAGCAGTGTGGTGTACGCCCCCTGGTATTTAGTTGGTTGACATTCGCGGCTCTCCGGAAGTCATTTGAATATGCCTCCCCTCCTGTTGCGTGTAGCTGCGGTTCAAATGACAAATGAGATCAGCTCCCAGACACAATGGACCGTGCGGGGAAACTTGCAAGTAATTGATTCTATACTTATATTGCGTCCCGTACACCGAATGTTTTGGTAACCTACACGAATACCGCTTAACTTGTGGCTGTGAAAACACTTTGCACATAAGGACTTAACGTTCGTGTATTGATCTAAAAAACTTGAGGTAAGTTGCACATACATTGAATAGTGAACTCTTTTGGTGTTTGATCTGTTATGGAAGCAACGTGTTCTTTATGACAACAGAATGTTTTATGAGTTCAGGCGATTTGCTAAGTTTGGGATTCTTGGAAATGTATTTTTATAGACCTATTTAAACTACTAAACTATTCTTTATAATACTTTCCTTGCTGCAATCACACGCACGCACCTAGTATTTGGTGAATCTAATGATGGTGTTTGTTTATCCTATATATATTTAGGGGGCTGTTTTTCAGTAATGTGTTATTGTTTACTTCCAGCATGCGTGTATAATTAGGCTACCTGTCAGACAAACTCACTCAAATACTCACTACACAGCAGGAGTTCACTATCCAGCATGGCTCACATGGTAGTGTGTGTGTGTTAAGAAAGAGGGGAAACCAAGTGGAGAAGCATAGAGCTGGAGAAATGGAGGTCAAACATATATGTTTAATGTGATAAAAAAAATCATATTTATTAATTAAAGTAGTTTTCTGAAAGTGTTTTTTTTACACGCACAGCACATAGCGTGGCCAATTTATATTAAACTTTAATACAATAGACTACCTGTTTAATTGTATTAGTCAATGTATTTAATTTATTTACCAGCTTTGTTGATAGCATCAAGTGTGCATTATTTTGATCCAGCATTTCATTAACTTGTATGCAATTCTGTATTTGACAAACTTGTAAACACACTGATGAAAACACACACACACACGCATGCATGTTTTTTCTGCAATAGGGTTAGAAGATAGAAGATAACTGTGTCTAGTTAATACTGTACTAGCTCACTGGAGCAGTTAAACAGCACACATACAGGTGGGTGTAGGTGTGTGTCCTTCTGTGTATGATCTGCAGTGTTTATGTAATCTACAGTATGTTTGCACACATCCATATTCCATATAATGCGTATAGGTACAGTATGTGTACCGGGATGATAATGTTGCGTGTGTGCTTGCTTGTGTGTCCACATGTACTGTATGGCATCATCAGGCTTAGTAGTAGAGAAACTCATCTTGCTATCTTCACAGCCTGTTCTGCATCCAGTGTTTGTTTAATGCAGTGGTTCTCAAAGTGGGGGTCACGAGACACAGAGGAGGGGTCACAAGATGATTTTCAGAAAAAAATCAATGTTAGTAGTACAGTTTATAACACTACATTATGAATTCTGCCACTAGCCTATGTTAAAATACTATCAAATAATATCATGGCTGATATGTTGCTACCACTTCTGGGGATAGCGGCATATTGCTTATATTGTCATTCACATTTACAATACATAATTACTTTGTTATTCTATTGGCTGAAAAAGTTTGACAACCACTGGCTTTAGAGATTGTTAAACAAATGTATAATGAAACACATACATGAAATAGTGTTTTCCCTTTATGATTTCTTGGTGTATGGTTGAAAAGCAATAGTGCTTTTGGTTTGAAGGTTTTGCTCACTGCATCACCTATTCATATCGTGACTCAGTATATTGAATACTGAGTTCAAACCATACATTTGATAGAACTATAATTTCAATGGTGCAAAAGTTGAATGGCACAATAGCTCTTTGAAATATGGTTAAAAAGAAAACTGGTTCAGGCGTTACAGAAAGATTTTATTTAGAATTGGTCTTGATATCTTATAAAAGCTAGCTCATAGCATTACAGGGAGAGTATGTTATGTTAAACAACTAACACCGTGTTATAATTGCTTTTTTTTCTCTCTATTTGGTAAAGTTCACACGTGTCTAGTTGTTTCTCAGGTATTTTATTATGACATGAAAGAGGGTAAAGTCCTGACAACAGCAGGGAGAAATCAGGGTCTAGAACAGTGGTTCAGCTCACAACCTCCCCAAATAACAGTGCCAGAGACTCGCAACCCCCACTATCCCCAGAGGTGGTAGAAAAATAACAGCCATATTATTATTTGATAGTATTTTAAATATTACAGGCTAGTAGTGGAATACATCAAAGTAATGTGTAAACTGTACTACTACTAACAATTATGGCTAATTTTGTGTTCTTGGACTATACTGGCATACCAAGTGCCATGGCATTGCAGGGTGTGTGTCTATGTGAGAGGTTATGGAGTACAACAAATTATATATATATATTCAATTTCTCATACTTTTTATGGCTGTGTGTACATGACATGAGGTAAAGTATGTGAGAGACTGGGCGTGGTTGGCTAATACTGGCATGATATAGTTACCAGACAGACAATAGTTAGGATATAACTGGCTCCAGAGTTAAAGCAGCATTCCATCAGATTATCTTCATGATATCCTGTTATCTTTACCTTAAAACATGATATATATATATATATATATATAACTGTTAATCTACTTTAATTTAACAAGAGAGCTTGGTTTTTGGTTATGAAATTAATCTTAATATAGTCATTGGAATGTGTATTAGCGGTGCATGAATAGACTGGAGACTTAAAGTAGCCCTTCTCTTTCCATAGGTCAGCATGCCTCCTACAACACCATACACTGGCAAGTTCAGCCCCTGTATGCCCTACAACAATACCACAACCCAGCCTCACAGCCCCTACAGGAACCCTGCTGCCAAACCCTCCCAGGAAAGCCTCTACGACAATGCCTTCCCCAGTACAGAGAACGACTACTATATTCCTCAGCCTCACAGCCCCTGTCGCAATGCCAACATGTCCAATAGAGCTAAGGAGCACATCTGCAGCAATGTGTGGGCTGCTGTAGAAAATCCATATTTTAGAGCACAGCCCCAAAGTCCCCGCCAGATAACCACTTCCTGTAGTGTCCGCTTTCAGCGTAACACCAGTCGCAGCGGTGACCACTACCGTAGTAGCAGCGTAAACTTCCGTAATGCCAGTGGGAGCGGTGACCACTATGGTAATTCCAGTGGCAGTGACCACTGCCGTAATGCCAGTGGGAGCGGTGACCACTATGGTAATTCCAGTAGCGGTGACCACTGCCGTAATGCTAGTGGTAGCGGTGACCACTGCCGTAATGCCAGTGAGAGCAGTGACCACTGCCGTAACAATACTGTAAGTGACCGCTACTGTAATAACAGCACTAGCAGTGACCGTTACCATAGCAGCAGTGACCGCTCATATCGTACCTACATTGCTGCCGCCAAAGATCACCTTTATCGAAACAGCATTACCACCAGCTATGGGGAGATGTGTTACAATGACAACAGTTTGGTCTCGGGGTCTCTGGAGGCACTAATACAGCACCTAGTTCCCACAGTGGACTACTACCCAGATGTAAGTGCTATTTAGCTTGTTAGCTGATTGTCTATTCTAGTTTATACTTTATAGGCTAGGGCTCCAGACAGAAATCAGGAGCCGTGTTAACGAGCATACACAACCACCGTCAGCCCTCAAAAAGTATTGTTCAATTAAAACTCAACATCATCCAATTTTAGACAGATGAAAACTAAGGACATTTACTCTATAATTGTATTTTATTTTAGTTTGTTTTGCAACCAGACAATTACAGTTTTAATTATCGTTTTTCTGTAATGCCTAGTTGTTGTTTTTTTCCCAGTTAATGTTTTTCCCCACGTAGTTTGTTATTTTGTTCGTTTTTGTGTACAAATATAACCTTGGTGTGTACATACACACACACACACACACACAGTAGATATAAAAAAGTCTACACACCACTGTTAAAATGCCATTTATTTTTTTTATGTAAAAGAATGAGGCAAAGATAAATCATGTCAGAACTTTTCCCACCTTTTATTTGAACAATTCAATTGAAGAACAAAGGGGGAAAAATTAAGAATAAAAACCTTACAAAGACCTGGTTGCATAAGTCTTCTGGCTGGGCCATTCCAAAACGTTAATCTTCTTCTGGTGAACCCATGCTTTTGTGGATTTGGACGTGTGCTTTGGGTCGTTGTCGTGCTGAAAGCTGAACTTCCTCTTCATCATCAGCTTTCTAACGACCAACTTAAGGTTTTGTGCCTAAATTGAATGGTATTTGGAACTGTACATAATTCCCTTCATCCTGACTAATGCCCCGGTTCCAGCTCAAGAAAACCAGCCTCAAAGCATGATGCTGCCACCACCATGCTTCACTGTGGGTATGGTGTTCTTTGGGTGATGTGCAGTGTTGTTTTTGCACCAAACATACCTTTTGGAATTATTGCCAAAAAGTTCAACCTTGTTTTCTTCAGACCATAACACATTTTCCCACGTGCATTTGTTGCTGGTGATGTGTGATAAGGACCTGCCTTACAACAGGCCTACAAGCCCTCAGTCCAGCCTCTCTCAGCATATTGCGGACAGTCTGAGCACTGATGGAGGGATTGTGTGTTCCTGGTGTGACCCGGGTAGTTATTGTGGCCATCCTGTACCTGTCCCGCAGGTGTGATATTCGGATGTACCGATCCTGTGCAGGTGATGTTACACGCGGTCTTCCACTGCGAGGATGATCAGCTGTCCTTCCTGTCTCCCTGTAGTGCTGTCTTAGGCCTCTCACAGTGCTGACATAGCAATTTATTGCCCTGGCCACATCAGCAGTCCTCATGCCTCCCTGCAGCATGCCTAATGCATGTTCACGCAGATGAGCTGGGACCCTGGGCATCTTTCTTTTGGTGTTTTTCACAGTAAGTAGAAAAGTCTCTTTAATGTCCTGCGTTTTTATAACTGTGACCTTAAATGCCTAATCTCTGTAAGATGTTAATGTCTTAATGACCGTTGCACAGGTGCATGTTAATTAAATGAATATGCTTAATTGAAAAATCATGGGAAAACAATGTTTAAAGGTACTCGCTGATTACTCCCTGCCTACTGTTATGTATACAGTTACAGATAATGTAGGGACAATCTGTCGCACATTCGTATTGTGGCGACCCTGGCTCAGGACTGTAATAGTTATTTGTAATAAGGGCAGTACTGACTTGGGAGGGGTTAGGGGAGCAGGCGGGATGTTCCGTAGCTAGAGGGCATGTTGAGTGGCCGGTTGGCTAGGGGGGTGGGCCCTTGGGTGAGAGCCTATATAAGGGGGTGATTTTGGCGGGTTAAGCAAGCTGGGCTCCTCAACTTCTTGTGATCAAAGTCTGTATGTTAGAAATAAAGGTGATTGACTACGTGTCTGGTTCTTTCCATTGGGCCGGGACGTTACAGTATATTGTTACGAAAACACAGTGTAAGGGAACATGACGGGTTACGGTGTGTATGAGATGAGAGAAACACGTGAGTAAAGGTTGTTGTTTTGAACAGTCACTAGTGTGGAAGCGTTTCATTATAAACGCGGATGCTAGATACATTTGGCAACGAGAATCGCTGACATTTGGTTACCCCCGCCGGTTGCTTTCCTGGCCGTGCCTGACAAATCCCCGTTCCTGTGGACTACCTGGTATGACGGCTTCATTGCGTACCTGGAGCCGCTGGACTTTTCCGCCATTACGGACAAACGTAAAAACAGCTTTTCTGCGGCATTGCCTCGGCA
>JAODTR010006533.1:0-10750 GCA_025399935.1 Amblyopsis rosae | reverse complement strand
GGGGTAAGGACTCATTCCCTACCCGGAGTAGGCACTCCATCGGTTTCCTGCTGAGAGCCATGGCCTCAGATTTTGAGACTTCCTGGAAAAATAAAGGTAAAATAAAAAAATTAAATAAATGAAAAAGTAACTAGTTAGTTACTGTAATATTATTACTTTTTTCAGTAACTAGTGTAACAAATTACCATTTCCAAAATGACAATTACTAATTAAAATGAATGGGAGCGGGCCTCCTCTCCGGAGGAACGGGGGGTTGCCGCCAGCACCCACAGCGTCGGTGTGTCCGCGAAACACGTTCTCGAACCCTACCCGTTGGCGCATTGCGCACAAAGCAGCCTACCCACCGCGGTAGCAGTCCTCCAGGAGAGAGGCGCTCCCACCTGCTCACCCCCCCCCCCGCATTACGAGAATGATATTCCCCCTCCCTAGACTTCAGTCTTATGAAGACGTGCCTTTATTATTTTGCTGGTCCTAGCAAACTTAGAGTAGGCTAATTGAACCAACCTGTCCAATCATCTGGTTTAATAGGCTGCGATGATTTCACTTTGGCTGATTGTTGAAGTAATATTACTAATTACTTTTAATACCCAGTAATAAGTAGAGTACTATTCTTACTTTTTGAAGGAGTAAATAGTAACTTATTACAATTTCTGAGTAACTTGCCCAACACTGCTCATGAGGAAGTGCTACCTGAGGTGCGTTCAAATTTGGCGGACTGAGGCGAATGTTAATTGACATTTGCTTGGAACTTTGAAATTGTTAGTTTTAAACTGCCACCCTTAGTGGGTCCATGCGTCCGTGTGTTCATCGAGAACCGCTCGAGTGTTTTAACAAACATGCTCAAACTCAAAGCAAACTGTTTAAATATGTTCGCAATAGTTTTTCAAGTTGAACGCATTTTTTAAATATTTTGACGCATTGTATAGGCTAAAACCTTGGAGTGGAGCAGGGATTATTTAAAGGAGACAGACCACTTCTTGAATAGAACGCTATGGGAGAAGTACCAGAAACGTAGGAGCGAGATGGAACTCTATAGGTCAGAGGGACCCTGTCACATAAGGCATAACGTATTTAGTAGCCGGGCCAACAATAATGTGTAGGGTGGCCTATAGTGTCACGTATAAGAGGAAGCCACTAACTCCATCCATCTTCTCCCGCTTATCCAGAGTCAGGTCGCGGGGGCAGCTTCAGCCACTAACTAAGCCATTCAATTAATTGACAGATTTATATATTTATAGCACAGGTTGTGTTTAGGTTAATGTATTTTTTCTGACATACCTTTTATTGAAGAAAATACATTTGGGATCAGGTAATTTGGAGAACCCCCTGTAGTACCTCTGAGGACCGCCTAGGGGTCCCAGACCCCCTGCTGAAGACCTCTGCTACAGACCAATTTACTGACAGTAATCAGCGTATGCACGCGCAGTTGTACAAAAGAACAAGAGTTGTGCTGCCCCAGAAATAAAATAAGGAAATTATGTATATTAATTATTGTGTAGCAGAGGGAACATGTACATATGTATTACCCAATATTATGGTCTTTTATAGCATTTGAGTGTGGAAATGTAGTGCAGAGGGTAATCTAGGGAGAGTGACCATATTTGGAACGTCCGCATAGCACCTTTCCGGTTCCCCTTCTCCCCCTCTCTTACTTCTGTCTGGAAAGCGCAAGGTGTCCATCGCTTTTCACCCTGAGTTGACACTTATTTCTGTTTATGCAGGTGGACAAAAATAAACTTCCAGTCAACCCACAGTCGTGGTCACATAATTCTTTACACAATGCAGAGTGGGCCGTTACACTTGTGCAACATTATTTTACTTGCCATGTTCCCTAGATTAATACTGTCTTTTTTCCCCAGTTTAAATATATTTAGAGTGGAAATACAACCCATAAAATGCACTTTTCCGACTGTAACCTTCCTAAAAGCGGTTGTTGCTGTACCCACAAGGTAAAGAATGTCAACCCAAGTTTTCATAACCTTGAACCTATTGAACAGCCAAATCCAACTCGACTGATAGAATTCTGAGTTGGGTACAGTCCTACATAACAGTATACTTTAATACTTTCTAACAAATAGATCTGTACAATAGTAATACAAAAATGAATTCAGTAATACATAGAATGTTATTTAACACAACATACCTGGCTACAGATACACACTGAAACCATATGAATCCCTCGTTATGCGCTAATCATACCCTTATTTTAAAATGCAATGCAAAATTACACATCAAGAACTAATATAAAAAATTATTACACATTTAGCAAATATGACATGAAGTAAGAACAGGTGTAATTTGAGCATCACACAAGTACACTTTTCACCGGACATCAACCTCTTGCAACCCACTGCTGCGCTTGCAGTGCAACACCGACGTCATG
The DNA here is from genome assembly GCA_025399935.1 of Amblyopsis rosae. NCBI lineage: Eukaryota > Metazoa > Chordata > Actinopteri > Percopsiformes > Amblyopsidae > Amblyopsis > Amblyopsis rosae. The sequence continues at coordinate 8,367 of JAODTR010006533.1, read as the reverse complement.
TAACCTATGTAACTTGAGTCATCGATTACACACCTTGATCAGCACAGGGCTGAATGTCTGCATATTGAACAATGCACTCTGGGACTTGTAGTATCAGCGGTGTGCCAGTTATGACAGACATTTGATTTTGCCTTGCAGGCTGGATATATTTGTACCCTGAGCTGGACCTGGAGTTTGACATGACTGCCCTAGAGTGAGTTATCGTGTGTCTGTTGAGATCACATTTTTGTTTAAAATCTTTTTTACAAACTGAGCAACTAAAGGGTCTTTCCCCAGTGTGAGTTATCATGTGCTGCTTTAAAATGAATTTCCTTGCGAAATCTTTTTTACAAACCGTGCAACTGAAAGGTCTTAACCCTCTATGAATGTGCTGCTTTAGATGTTGTTTCTTTATGAAAACTTTTTTACAGACTGAGCAACTAAAGGCACTGTCCTCAGTCTCAGTTACACTCTTCCAGTCTGAAGGTAGAAGCTTGCATTCTCTAGAGAGTTCTAAACAACCAGCTTGGTTCCTGGCTGCTTCTGACACTCCACAGTCCTCTCCTTCAGCTTCTGCTTTAACCTGTCCAGATGAGCTGCTGGCTAGAGGCTCACTCTTCACAGTCTGGTTTGAAGCTGTTATGAGATGAAGCTGTGAGGACTGTTCCTCTTCATCACACTCACTCTTCACAGGGTCAGGTTTGAAGGTGAACTTGACAATGTCAGTAGCCTTTATTCCTGGAAGCTGCTCTCCCTCCTGACTGGTCCACAGCTCCTCCTGTTCCTCTTTGATGTGGGGGGGCTCTGGTTCCTCTTGGTCCCTACTGGGGCTCCACTCCTCCTTACAGACAAAGAGCCGCTGGCCATCTGAAGGGGAACAGAGATACAGTATAAAATTGTTGCTATCTGGATATTGACATTCACACCTCATAGTATGCAAAGCCAATGTAGCAGCAGAAAATATTTACACACATATGAAGCACTTGTAGAAGCATGCTATACACTATTAGTGGAACTAGAATCTTCTTTATCTGTCAAAGACCTACATTAGCCTCACCATACCCCCCTGATCTCACAGTCGGGTCAGCTGTCGTTTCTCATAAAATGGCGACAAACAAGACGCACATCTGCTGGTTATGGGAAAACAAAATGCCAATCTTGGGAGTACCAGGTGTTAGGGCTGGGCAATATGGACCGAAGATCATATCCAGATATATTTAGGTTGAATACCGGTACATATCGGTATTTTCTATAAAGTGGGTTAAATGTTCAGGAGGAGAAAAAACAGGAAATGTGAATTTTATTTTTGTACCTGGTTAAATCCATAGCAGAGGTTGTGACTTTTGCAGCTATGACAGTTTACTCAAGTTAATCCACGTTTGTTTTTGATTACTGGTACCTTGTAATACTAGCTGGCTACCTGTAACTGTTTGTCAGAAATGAAAATTGAGGATGTGACTCAGTATCTGCTCTCTTATTGGCTACTCTGATAAAAAATGCGAGTACAACTATATGGATATAAACAATATGGTCTTATTTGATCTCTTTTGAAAATGTTCCGATACAAATTCAATATCGATATATCGCCAAGCCCTGCCAGGTGTGCACGGCAAACAAAAGATTAAACTACATATGTGTGATCCTAAGTGATAAGGTGTGTAACCAAATCCATGGTTTAGTTCTGACCTCAATTTCTTATTCCATTTCATATCTCCGTTTCTTGGGAATTTGTTTATCATGGTCTTTATTTTAGTGGCTCTACATTTCAAAATAAGTGCACCAAAACTAGTTGGTGAACAGAAATAAGATAAAACTTTCACATGCACTTAAATATAAAACGTGGGCGCCGGAATGCACGTGGTGCGTTTATATTAACTGGTAGAGAATTTGTAATTTTGAGCTAATTCATGCTTCTTAAAGGCGCATTTTTTGGGTCTTTGGTCAACGCCAACGAGAAGCAACCCTCCGTTTCCACGTTCATACCACCACCACACAGCAGCAGCTCTATAAGCTAGGTATCCCCTACCCAGCAGACCCAGTGTCTGTGTGATATTTTCTATAATATTAGTTTGATTTAATGTAATAAAGACAACAGATTTCCCTGTTGTGGAACTGATCAAGTCAGAAATAAACATACTCGTGTCTTCTTCTCGTTGTACGGCGCTCAGCATCCAACTTGTCTCGATTGCTTGATGTCGTATAGAGAGCCTAAACCACTTCTGCGTTATGGGACCTTAGTTTGGAAAAAATACGTATGGTAGAGAATAAAAAATGTTGATCCTGTTTAAATGGTGACAAGTACACATATGATGTGTGTCTATATAAAAGATAATTCTCAGTCAAGAACATTGTAGTTTGTTGTGAAACTATAAAGTAATTTTCGTTTTGTGTGTAACCGCTCAGTGAACTACAGCTTTCGTCTCGCACAACACACTTCACCAAAACAATGCTCTTTTCTTATGCCTTTATTAACAAATATAGGAAATACAGACAGAATGTATCAAACAAAAAACGGGACCAAATTATAGAAAAACATCACAAATGTGTATCAATCTGAATTGATGTACTCTTTAACATGAGTACATCAATTCAGATTTTTTTTATTACTTTCAAATTCTTAGAGTATAAAACTGTAGCAGTTTATTGTTTGATTACATTTTTTTAAATTTCAAAAAGGTTTATGATGAGATCATTTTGATTCATGCAAGTAATATAATCAAATGTATGATATAGAATTAACTTGCCTTGTCAGGTGGGTAAGTAAAATAGACAAACAGTACCTTTTTCATAAGAAAGTGAGAAATTAAACCATATATTTGGAGATTAAACAAATTACATTCATCTTCTGGAGCCATATGACAAAACAAGCAATCCACATCAATGTCTCTTATACCTCTGTAGAAATATCGTGGAGGGATAGTAACGATGAATCATTAAAAAAAAAAAATACTCTCTTCGGCTTGAAGATTGTGGCGAGAAGTTGTCATGACACTTAGAGGGTTACGGGGTTTGTAGTCTTAATAATGACATATTTTCACAGTCTTATACTTCAACAAATGCACAACAAACTGAGACTTTTTTTCTTTTAAATAGTCAAACGTCATATGTGTACTTATTCTCATCGTTGACTACCATACGTGTGTCTTCCAAACTAAGGTCCCATAACACGAAAGTGACTTTGGCTCTCCATTATGAAAATCACGTGACCAATAATGTCAGCAGCTCACCCTGCGTTCAGGATGGTGGAACGTTTACTACCCATTCAATGAACGCAAGCGGCAATAAAGTGCACGACAAGTTACAAAACGGGGTAGTTGAGCTGTGGGTTTAACAACATTCACTAACAACAGCCATTGTTTTGTTTCAGCTGTACAGATCATAGTACCACATATCTTGCTGCATAGTGCAGTACACCTGTTCCACTTGAAGGATATGTCCAATATGTAGACCAGGCTGTACTGCATCTTATGCACTTGGTGTGTGAGCAAAAATATTATGAATAAGATTTGCAAAAAATAACGAATTTGTACAGCACCAGCACACAGGCAGGCCAATGATATTAATTTTAATAAATTATGTTTGACGTGAAAGTAATCTGAAATTTGATTGAAACTTCCCACCATTGTTCATTGCTCAGAGACTGCTGTTGACCTGTCTGTCCAATCCATATATAGGATTTCCTGTTGACCACTGATTTGTAAAATCTTAAACACTGCAAATGAAAGGCCTTTATATTGTAACAAATATTAACTCATGTACCCCTTTAGAAGGAACTATTTCTCTAAATTACGCAATGGCACACCTCACTAACAATTATTACACTGTACATTTTTATTTAACAATTATATATTGACCGCCATATAACTGTTAAGTTACCTCAATTAATCCCTAATTTCATTGCAATCTACATCGCCAAAACAAGTTTAAATGTTCAGACCAGTTTGTCACTAGCAGATGTAAAATTATTATATTTTTTAACATTTTAGAAATACACCTGCTTTTACAATGCGATTGAATTTATGAGTATGAGCTTTCATGTGTGTCTTTAGATAGCTGTGTTGTGTGAAACCTTTTCGACAAACTGTGCAACTAAAGGTTCTTTTCCCAGTGTGAATTACCATGTGCTTCTGTAGACTACCCTTCTGTGTAAAACCTTTTTTACAGACGGAGCAACTAAAGGGTTTTTCCCCAGTATGAATTCTCATATGCCGTCTTAGATCCTTTTTCTGTTGGATTTTTTTTTTACAAATTGTGCAACTATAAGCTCTTTCCCCAGTGTGCGTTAACATGTGCTTCTGTAGATTACCTTCTCTCTAAAATCTCTATTTTCAAATAAAGGGTCTTTCACCACTATGAGTCATCATGTGCTGCTGTAGACCATATTTCTTAGCAAAATCTTTTTCACAGACTGACGCAGTCTCCTGCTCCCAATCATCACTGTCATCAGTTTCACTCTTCGAATCTGAAGAGAGGAGCTGGCCTTCTCTAGAAGGTTCTACATCACCAGCTGGGTCTAAGTTCCTGACTGCTTCTGACACTCCACAGTCCTCTCCATCAGCTTCTGTTTTAATCTGCTCAGATGAGATGCTGGCTAGAGGCTCAGTTTGGGTTGGATGAAGCTGTGAGGACTGTTCCTCTTCATCATACTCACTCTTCACAGGGTCAGGCTTGAAGGTCAACTTGATATCAGTGTCTTCCAGTCCTGAAAGCTGCTCTCCCTCCTGATTGGTCCACAGTTCCTCCTGTTCCTCTTTAATGTGGGGGGGCTCTGGTTTCTCCTGGTCCCTACCGGGGTTCCACTCCTCCTTACAGGCAAAGAGCAGCTGGTCATCTGGAGGAAACAGAGAAATATCAACACAAGAGTTGTACAAAGCAGAAGTTAGCTGCACATTTGACATTCACATTGCAGTACTCCAAGCCAACAGCAGACAGCATTTACATTTTCCACAAGTAGGCCTGTCACGATAATTACTATATCAACTTTTCATGCTATATATGGACATGACCTCTATACATTTTCAGACGTCAATAATATTGCATTTGAATGTTTGTCTCGCAAGTAGGGATGCAGCGATTAACCGATTTTACTATTAACCAGGATTAAAAACGCCACGGATTTATAACCGTAAAGGCTCAGCTACTTGGAGTGTTTTCTTTCTTTACTCTCAAAATAGGGACATTTTGGTTGCATAGTGAGGACAATCAAACAAACATTGCCAGGCACAATCTGCAGATTTCAGACAGAACAAAAACAAAGTTATACTAGAAAAATGCAGTGCGGCACATGCTGTCATGAGAGCAACATCATCGAATGCGATTACTCTGCGTTCATTGTGCTGCGCCACAGTAGAATCATTGACGCCACACCTAAACAAACTGGCAACTACCTATTTCTATCTTACATAGTTTCAGTAAAACTGTAAACACTTGATTTCCTCTGTAAATAGAGAATGTCTCCGTTCAAGACAGCTCTGACGATAATTTAGCTCTGTGAAGTGTGAACTGTGGCAAGAAACACAGCGTGCGAGTGGTCTACAGAAACTGCAAGGTGTAGCGCAAAACTTCACTTAAATCACTTCAGGAGAGCATGACAAACTGCAAGGAAGATAGCCTAGCCTGCCTTAGCCAAATAGTTAAGATAGCAGGCTAGTTGGGAGTTTTTCCCACTACGTGGTACCAGCTGAACCTTTTTTGCTTTTCCATTGGGCAAAAGTTTGGATAGTACTTGGTACCAGGTACCTTTTCTAGTACCTGCTTTGTCGAGGTTCCAATCGAACCGAGACAATACCAAAATGTGACGTGACAACAATGCAGACTACTGACTGGATAAAATTGTCACTTCGTCTTTGCGCAACACGGGCATACATACGGAAACTACTGAAGCAGCCGCTATTTTTTATTTACCTTTTATTAAATGGCAAAAGGCAAATCCACGGCGTGATCAACTGAGGAAGTGCAGATTGTTCTAGGTTGTCGACGGCATAATCAATGTTATCTACTGAGAGCTGGACAGGGCAAATCACAAGTGAAGCTTGACCAACATGTCTATGAACTGTTGGCTGCACACGGCTACCAAGGGACATTCCAACCAGGGATAGACATTTTACAAATGCATTTTTTTTAATGATTACCGATCTACTGCAGGGGTGGTTCAAACAGCACTGTCACTACGGCGACCAGGTACAACTGAGTGGGTATCTGCAGTGGAAAAAAGGCAGAGGCGAGTAGAGCTGATACTATGCAATGGAAAAGCTCCCTTACGCGAGTAGAGGCGAGACTATTTGAGTACAGTCCAGCTGGTACCAGCAATAGTCCTCTGCGACCAGCTGTTCCCTTTAAATGCGCTCCAAATTAAAGTTGTCGTTTTGAGCTACATGCATTTAGAGACCGTCAACAAAGTACACTGTAGTGGAGAACGGATTATTTGAAACTTTTATTCTGTTAATTGAATACCTAGATGAAAAACATGTTTTCACATACCAGTGACCTTCCAGACATCAAAATGCAAATGCATTATTAAGGGTCATTTCTGAGGGGTGGAAACTATTTGATTTATTTGAAGTTTATCCTTTTAAGAAATTACACCAGAACCAATGTTTTTTGTGAGTTATTAAGAGTTGGGCCATTTGCAATAAAGCAGCAGAAAACCAAACAACAAACCATTGCTGTCACATGACAATAGCGGAACTATTTACTTTCTGCTCAGCGGGTAAAAGCTTTATAAGCTGAAAACTATGGCTGCATTTGCCAGAGATGGCGACTCGAGTTGCGCACACACACCAGTGACTTCAGACTTGACTTGAGACTCTTACTCCAAAGAATTGAGACTCGACCTCGAGATTTTGGACTCCTATTCTAATAAAGGAATTGTCTGACGAACAAAGTAATTTCCCTCATTTATTATCAAGCATGTAACATACTTCCGCCCCTCAAGGTCGTGTCAGCGCCTGGAGAGCGTTGAGTGCTGGAGCCAGCCGGAGCTCCAGTGGCTGAACGATAGCCTACACTTTCAGTAACCGTTTACAATTAAGAATCGAGAGTCAGTTATTATTTCTTCAAACTAGAATATTAGACATGTATTCAGTTATTTAACACTTTTTTGTATATAAAAAGGAAAAAAAAAAATATATATATATATTTTTTTTCTTTATATTATTATATATATTTTTTATTGAATGAGAAAGTGTAGGCCTGTACTGCATATTAAAAATCTCTAACCAAACAAACAGCTAATCAAGAGGCAGAGAGCGGGGGCCAGTCTTCGCAGAATGCATCGGCGCGTTCAGTGGACTGAAGTTTCAGAATGTTCAATGAACTTGTTTACCAAACGACACGTTTCATTACAATCTTACTTCATTTTAAATGTATCCAGTCAGATTCTGATATTAAATTCATGGTGTATAAAATGTTGACACAATCGGACATATATCCCTGGTGTTTATTGTACATTTAAAGTAAACTGTATCTACAGACAGCCAGCCTCACTAAAAGAAGCGTGGCAATGTTTACAAGGAATAACTTTCTTTTTTTTTTTTAAACAAAAAGCCACAAAAGGAAGGACAAAGCGAAAATAAACATTTTAAAGTTTGGAGATGCAGAGAACGAGACTGCAGTTACAGTAAGCCATCAGCTACCTAATGCTATACCGACACTCTGTTAAAGTTTAAGTGTGCAACTGATATCTCAACAAAACATTGAAATGGATGTAAAAGTGCCACAAAATGATTAATTATTTGGGCCTGCAAAGATAGATTATGGTGGATACTTTTCCAACTACCAGCCACCTGGAGCGTTGAGTCAAAAAGGTTTATTTTGGTAATGACGGTTTCATATACACATAACAGCATTATCCGTTGTTTGACCCATCGTTGTCTATTTGCTCACTGAGTTAGCATTCATCTATTCTTGTAGCTTCGCAAGACCATCCTGATCTCGCAAGCTTCAGTTTAATTTCGCCATGAAAATCAGTCTGGAAAGCCTCTGAATCATTTTGAATGTATCAGAGTAGCAACTGAACTTTCAAATCAGTGTCGTGTTCATAGCTATACGGACGTTTTTTTCCAATCAGCGTTGTGTTCATAGATTTACGGGCGTGGTTTAGGTGTGCTGACAGCGAAAACGACCAGATGGTTCATTCAATCAACTGCAAAGTATTTTTTTTCAAGTAAAGCCATTCACAAACAGTTTCAATGTACGGCCGTACATTGAAACTTGTGACAACAATTCCTCTGGCATGTCAGGTTACTATTTTTGCCCATCCATAACAAAAACACAGTGAGCATACGATGGAGCATTCACTAGCCTACTAACAAAAACACAGAAAACAACATAGTACAAATTAACTGTCCTTCAGTTTGAGTATTTGCTCACAGTCTGGCTTGACTCTTA